>JAQHUG010000146.1:302641-316761 GCA_028555095.1 Dicrostonyx torquatus | reverse complement strand
TCACCACCATCACCACCACCACCATCAATCACCATCACCACCATCACCACCACCACCATCACCACTATCATTATCATCATCTCTCTTACCACCACCAACCATCGCCACTGTAACCCCGACAGGCCCAGGAAGAAAGGTCAACCATGCATTCTCTAGGTTGGAAGTACTTTCAGATACTCACCGCATATAACTTGGGTAAAGACCGATCTCTTGAGAGCACAGAAAATCTGCAAACTTGGCGGTACCCTAGTTTCATCTTTCTATTTGTGGAAATCAGGTGTCCTTCCTGGCTGTTGGGTGTCATAGGCCCCAGAAAGTCAACAGCCAAATGCTTCTGAGGAGAGCAGACTTCACAATGTGTGGAGGACCTGAGGGAAGCTTCCCACAGTCCCCCTGGGAGGCCCACAGGAGGTTCCCAGGCTGTGTTCAGACACGCAGCAGAGGGAAATGGCAGTCATATCCAGGTAGCACCAGCTACCAGGGGAAAGGAGGTGTATCACAGCTATCGTCCCCAGTGACTGGTACCCGCTGCCATGTCCTCAGTCCACAGCCACTATTCAGAACCAGATCCTGATCTCCAAGCCTGAACTTCAATAGACTAGCTCCTACTGTCCCTGAAGAAGCAGCCATGTCTATGGCCTGTCCCCCTTTATCAAGTGTTTATGGACGAGCCGCTTCTGGCTTCTCATCTGCCCAAGTATGCTTCCGGTTGCTATGATAAACACCATGGTGAAAAGCAGCGTGGGGAGGAAAAGGTTTATTTGTGTTTCACATCACAATCACACTTCATCGCTAGTGAACATCAGGGCAGGAACTCAAGGCAGGAACCTGGAGGCAGTAGTTGAAGCCCAAGCCCTAGAGGAGCGCTGCTTACTGGCTTGTTCAGTGTGATATGCTCAGTCTGCTATCTTATGTAACACAAGATCACCAACCCAGGGTGGCATTATTCACAGTGGAATGGGCCCTTCTAAATCATCAGCAATCAAGAAAACACCTCAGAAAAACAATGGAGCTAGTGTGTAAGTGTGGGCAAACCAGGCCCAAGGGCAAGAGAGCAGGAGAACTGGCCCTGCTCCTTGCTGCCTGCTACATTGAGTGAGCTAGCCAGGGCAATGCTGGAGAGCTCACCCTGGTGGTGCTGATGAGGAAAGGCTGGCAGGATGACTATCCCAGCTACCACCCAGGACCAGAACCAGGGCTATGAGTTGGCCCACCCCAACATCTACCTCATCTATGACCTGCTGAAGTGTGTGAAGATCCAAAGTTTCAGGATCTCCTTGACACAAGACAACAATAGAACAACCAAGAGGAGTCCCAGTGAGGGCCCAGTGCCAAGGGTTTGGCAAAAGTCAGAGGCCTCGAACCAGACCAATGACTCATTGCGATGAACACTTACAAGTAAAGATGTATGGACTAAAGTGTATACTGTGTGACTCACTGGGTCACAGTACAGCATCCATGCTGAGACTTTTTGTTTGTTCTTTTTGTTTTTATTTTATTTTGCAGGGAGTTTGCAGGGGCAGAGAGCACATATGAAAGGGCCAGGGAGATAAATGGGATCAGGATGCATGATATGAAATAACCCCCCCAATAATGTTTGTATATGTATGCAAATGCATGCATATAAACACACACATATATGTATGTGTGTATATATAATATGGATGGACATATACACAGACATATATATGAAAGAAAGAAAAAAGGAAGAAAGAAAGAAAAAGGAAGAAAGAAAGAAAGGAAGGAAGGAAGGAAGGAAGGAAGGAAGGAAGAAAAAGGAAGAAAGTGCCTCAGAAACTTGACTGCAGGCCAGTCTGATGAAGTTATGTTCTTAATTGAGGTGTCTTCTTCCCAGATGGCTCTAGGCTCCTGTCAAATTGAGAACATCTTAGGAGCAGAGCCCCATGTGGCTGACACAATGTTGATACCCTCCTCCACTCCTTAGCTTCTGACTGCACCCACCACTGGGGCCTCAGAGCTCCTATTCCCTCTTAGACACGAGAAAGATGAGGACCACAGTGCTGAGCTCCATGTGTGGCCTCCACAGGCCCAGTCCATATCCTGCTGTGGTCTGTTTGTGCCTGTTCACACGGAACCCACCTGACCTCCAAGTTCTCCGAGCTTAAGGGCACTGGGGAAACATCTGCAGGAACAGAGGCAGTCCTCAGCACGCACTCAGCGCAGGGCTGCCAACTCCCACAGAGGCTGTGTGCCTGACTCGTCAGGGAACCACCGTTGTGACGGTGTGTCCTATGATCAGATGACATCCATTTTGGCACAGTTATTATGGGGTTCAGGATAGCACAGTCCCATGGACATCATGGCATGGAGGGTCAAGGGTCTCTGCCACCCAGAGGCCTGGGTTGGAAAGAAATCAGATGCACAGTGGTAGGATGGCAAGGAACATTGAATCCAGAGAGGTGTTGGCTAAGATCCCTGCAGAGGGAAGTTCAGAGGGAGCAGTGGCCCGAGGAGACCGGGCACAGGGAACTGGGATGTCCTGGGAGAAAGACTACTGCTCCTGAGCACTTTCCCATCCTTCCACAGGGAATGTCCAAGGAGAGATTACACTGCTTCCAGGTCTCTGGGAAGGGGCAATAGGGGAGCTCTCTGGGCTCCGTGGGCTCTGGTCCCACAGGGCAGGCCTGTCCCAGCCTGCTATGTGGCAACTGCACATCTGGAGCCTCCAGTTCTAACTGAAGTCTGTCTTCAGTCTCTTGACCCAGGGAGATCCTGTAGGACACACAGCATGAGGTCGCTAAGTGGTTTCTAGTTGTTCAGTCTCTCCCTAGAAGATGGCATCTCAGGACCTCACCCTGGCCCGCACTTCCAGGCAAGGCCTGCCTAGGTTAATGGACTCCGACAGTCATTGTCTGAAACCTTCCTTTGCGTTGACCCTTTACATCATGTGTATGTCAAAGAAAGCCTTTAATAACTCTCTCTGAGCCTCAGGAGTGTCTGCGACCCCACCACTAATCCCGGGTCTCCACAATTGGCTGAAGGCTCTAAGAGCTTTTAATGCCTTCCGAATCTGACAGTTTTAATTATTTCCCCTGCGCCATTATTGATCGGCAAGTCAAGCTGACTTTGAAGGCCTTTGTCAATACCCACTGCCAATGCCAGCACCTGTCACTTCTTAGTGGTGATGGGGGTCTGCCTGTGGCCTCTGGTCCGGGAAGCTGAGAGTTCTAGGTGGGCACAAGGCATCTGCATGTGCCTCTTGGAAGCCCCACCCTGGCAGGAATACTGTATTTGCTGAATAGCTTTGGCCATCCCTCCTTGGTATTACGGGACCTGTGATGTCACCGTCTGAGTGATGGGTTCCTCACAGGAGGACAGAGCAGGCTGTGGTGGCTCTTCTGAGCACTGCTCAGGGACAGCCATCTAGTCACAACTAGCTTAGGGAAGTCAGCAAGAGTTCTTTCTCACCATGAAGTGTCCCTGCAGAAACACAAGGCCACATTAGGGGCAACCATGATGGATGACCTCAAAGGCAAGCAGAGGGAAAAATGCAGGTGCCACTGGCAATTGTCACACCTCCCTAATACTTCTGTCCCAGGTTTCTTCTCTTCCATTTTCTCCATCCCTCCTCCTCTCTCTTCCATCCATTCCCTATCCCTCCATAGTGCTCAGCACAGATGCATCCTGGGCCACTAACCAAGCCTTTCCTAGGGACACTGAGGCCCATTAGCTGGGGTACAGGTGGCCGTCAGGATTATTTCTTATATCTCGGAACACAAATACAGGTCTATATTGCTTTTCCAAAGTCGTGATTGGAGCAAAACAAGGGGAATTTCTGAGATGGTCAGATGTCCTTCCAAAACGCCCAGGCCCAGGTGGCATCCTCCCTCAAGGACAGGACCCTGACTCACACCCCGCAGAGAGACTCCCCTTCTCCTTGCTCTAGCTCCCTCACTGGCACGCTTCGTCTGTGTCTTTGTTCCCATTTGCCGGTCCCCAGTGGCATTCATGGCTTGTCTGTGGCTGTATTACATGCCCTGGGCTTCCTGCTCATGGTTTTGTCCCACTGTTTCTCCCTCATCTTTATTGCCACACAACAGCTTTCTCTCTCCCATATACTGCAGTTGCTTCTCTGTTACATCTGTTTGCATGACTTACAATGACATGTTTTATCAAATGTGTCAATTTTCCCCCCAATACCTGGATTTTAGCTGTTGCCTAGAGCACGAATTCTTGTTTTCAACTTTCGACTTTCAGTGTTTTTCTGTCTTCAGACTGCAGTGACCTCAGAATGGTTTATTAAATCTGTCAAATCCAGGGTGTTTGGGAGGCCAACCTTTACCATATGTCAAATATCACATGTTAGTGAGGCCCTGTCTGTATTTTATTCTTTTCCGCTGGCAGCTTCTCAGCGAGAACCTTCTCTTCTGAGTGTAGTGACTAGGCTTCACCTGGGAACTCACTGGCAGCTCTCTAGGCTGCTCCTTAAGCCTTCATGGGTAGGATTGTGGCTTTCCTACCTCAAATGGGCGGAGACTGTTAAATTGAAATCTTGGTTGAAATTGCATGGCGCCTACAGAGTCAACTGGGAAGAATATGCAAGCTCACATGATATGATGCTTAATTCCAGTCCACATGACTGTAGCAAGGACCACCTGGAGGTGTCATGCATGTAAGTATGTTCAGTACCTGTGCTGGCCACAAGAGGGTACCAGATTCCTTGGAGCTGGAGTTCTAGATGGTTGTGAAGCACCGGCTGTGGGTATTGGGGACACTGCTCAGGTCCTCTCTGTAAGAAAGCCAAGTACTCCTTATGGCTAAGTTATCTCTCCAACCTGAGGATGTCATTGTTGGCCGTGGCCACATGTAGGGCGGTAGACCACTAATATATTTTCAGCGTCTTGTGGTCAGCCCCATGCTCCCTCTGGTCACACTTTCCTTCCCCTGGAACCTTCGTCTGGCATTGGCAGGTGTTGCACTAGTCTCACTCCCACAGAGAGCGGCAGTGAGGACACGACACGGCCATCTTCCATTCATTCACATTTGTCTGCGTGGAACTCTTAAGGGGTTCCATCTTCTGTGAATTTCTTCCCTAGGACTCGAGATGCGATGCGGACCACTATCCTGGAGGTCTGACCTTGAACATGACAATAGGGGAGTGTGTGGGTTGTATAACAACAACCGAAGGCAGTGGCACACATAGCGGGTGGGAGCCTTCTGTGTCAGGCAATAAAATACCGCTCATACTGAATATTAAGCAGGAAGTTTAGGCCCATCAGTGGCAGGGTCACGGAACCACATAAAAAAGACTCTTGATGTTATTAACTCGTTAAAACTTTAGAGCTGAAGTGCATTTAGCCCAAGGAGTGCCTTTTGTCTATTGGCATGCTAACAGGCTTATTTTCTCCGTGATCAGTTAAGGCGGGAATAGATTTCCCAACACGGAGACACTGTTGTGTTTCTGAGATAAAACCTTTGGCTGGTGATGTATTGGTTTTTTAAGTACCTTGTCGAAATAGTTTCCATCTTTTGTGGAGGGTCTAAAAGCTTTAGACTTGGAGGTAAGAGGTTGGCGAGAGCACCCTCCTGCCACACACCTGCCACCTGCTGTCAGAGAGCTCAGGCTGCCTTCTTTTGTCTTATTTTGTTTCCTTCAGGCAATTCCCGGTCGTGTTTTCTAAAACATGCCTTCATCTGGAATTTAAGCTTCATTACTGCGTATTCTGCTTTGCTTTCTTATGATTATTAGTGCTTTGCTTTTATTTTAGTGGGGTTTGTTGTCTGTATTTTTTAAAGGAGCGTTTGTTGTTTTTTATCTTCTACTTCTTTTTGTTTTGGTTTTTCAGCTTTTTGGAGATAAGATTGATGGGTTAGCAAAAAATAAAAAAAACAAAACACATTCAGCTTGTTACAGTTTGAGGCACTCTAACACATGCAATAAGGCTTTCGTCACACAGAAAGAAGTCCATCATCTTCTGCCACCTTTGTCTTCACAGACGCCTGCATCTCAGCCACCCCAGCCAGCCACCCCATAGCAGGCCATCAGCACTAGATCTCTGTGACTGTGCCTGTGTCTACAGTTTTATGTGAGTGGTGTCACACTGTCTTTTTACGCCCTCTGTTAGTATGGCGGCTTCTACACACCTGCACTGCAGGCCGCACAGCTGAGTCTTTTCTTTGTTGAGTAATATTCCATTGAGTAGTCAGTTAGCTGTTTAAGGACATATGTGTTGGTTTTATGTTGAAGTCTGATCCATCTGGACTTGAGTTTTGTGCATGGCGATAGATGTGGATCTACTTGCATTCTCCTACACGTTGATATCCAGTTATGTCAGCACCATTTGTTGAATATGCTTTCTTTTTTCCATTTTATATTTTTAGCTTCTTTCTCAAAAAAATCAGGTGTTCATAGGTGTTAGATTGATATCTGGGTCTTCAATTCAATTTCATTGGTCCTCCTGTTTGTTTTTATGTCAATACCAGGCTGTTTTCATTATTGTAGCTCTATAGTAGAGCTTAAAGTCATGGATTGTGATGCCTCCAGAAGTTCCTTTGTTGTACAGGATTGTTTTGACTATTGTTTTGACTGGGTTCTTTATTTTTCATATCAAGTTGTGTATTGTTCTTTCGAGCTCTGTGAAGAATTTTGCTGGGATGTTGCTGGGCATTGCATTGAATTTGTAGATTGCTTTTGGCAAAATGGCCATTTTTATTATGTTAATTCTACCTACCCAATAGCATGGGAGATCTTTCCATTTTCTGGTGTCTTCTTCAATTTCCTTCTTTAAAGTTTTAAAGTTCTTGTCATACAGGTCTTTCACTTGTTTGGTTAGGGCTACACCAAGATGCTCAATCATACTACAAGAACATGTGCTCTACTATGTTCATAGTAGCATTATTTGTAATAGCTAGAACCTGGAAACAACCTAAATGCCCCTCAACCTAAGAATGGATAAAGAAAATGTGGTATATTTACACAGAGTACTACACAGCAGTAAAAGTAATGACATATTGAAATTTGCAGGTAAATGAATGGATCTAGAAAAAAAGGCATATTGAGTGAGGTAACTCAGACCCAGAAAGACAAATGTACTCACTCATAAGTGGCTTCTAGATATAAAGCAAAGAAAAACCAACCTACATCCACAACCCCAGACAACTTAGATAACAAATAGGACCCTAAGGGAGACATGCATGGATTTAAATAGGAAGGAGAAAAAGACAAGATCTCCTGAGTAAATTGGGAGCATGGGAGTCATAGAAGAGGGTAAAAGGGGAGAGGGAGGAAGGAAGGAGAGCAGAGAAAAATGTACGGCTCAATAAAAATATATTAAAAAAGTGTTCACTCAGAATAATAAAATAATTTCCTATGTTTCTCAATTATCAAAAAAAGGACATATGTGTTGTACAGTGTTGTCTTCCGTGAAGTTGCTGTGAGCTTCCCACACACAAGTCTTTGTGGGAGTTGATTGTTCTGCTGTGACTATCAGAGAGTCAGTGGGCTGGCTGTAGTAACTGTAGGCTCCAGGTTCAGCCTCCCAAGACCTAGAGCATCTGCCCTATTTCAAGGCCCTGTCAGCACTGCTAAGCAGTGCGACTCTTCTGTGTCTTTGCCAGCACTCGAGAGATCAGACTCTAAATGCAGGCTTTTTTGGAAGGTGAGTGAGTATGTGTCCACGTGATTTGTGTTTGTGTTTTTTTAATGCCTGGAAAAGCGGTGCAAATTCTCAAGGGCTCCCCATCTGATTTTGATTTAATTCTTTCTCTTGCTTATTTATTTGTTTGTTGTTTGTTTATCTTTTGTTGAGACATGATTTCTCTGTGTAACTGAGAAACTGAGAACTGACAGCCCTGACTGTTCTGGAACTCGCTCTGTAGACCAGGCTGGCCTTGAATTCACAAAGATCTGCCTGCCTCTACCTCCCAAGTACTGGGATTAAATCTGTGTGCCATCACCACTGCCTAGCTCCCTTGTTTATTTTAATCGTCATTTGCATTACCAAGTTGTGAGAATCCCTGTGTTTTCTAGCGTACATCCTGTTACTTCCATGGGTTTCAAACGTCTCTTCCTTGTTTGTATTTCCTTCTTGTTTCTTCTATTGCTCTGTGGAGAGCAAACAAAGCCTCAAATGAGTTCCATTTACTCATCATTTTATTTTGTAGCGTGTCCTATCTGTATCAGGTTTAGGAAACACTCAGCTAACACAAGGTGATTACAATGCTCTGTATGTGTTCCTCAGAAAGAAGCACTGTTTATATATCTGTGCATGAGTGGACAAGCATGTGGATGCACGTGTGTGTGTAAACCAAGGATCAGCCGTGGTGTTTCCCGTGGCATCCATCTTGGCTCTCTGTGTGCGCACACATGTGCATAGGTGCGCTCATCTACGTGGGTACACGTAGAGGCTGGAAGGCAATGGTGGGTGTCTTCGATATGCTTGCCAATTTGCCTTTTGAGATAAGGGTTCCTCACTGAACATAGTTCTTGGAGATTCATCTAGACTGGCTCTTCACAGCTGGACATGGCTATGCCAAGCTTGTATATGGGAGCTAAGGACCCAAGATCAGGCTCTCACGCTTGTGTAAAAAGCACTTTGCTGACTTAGCCATCCCCCTAGCCCCTAGAGTTTATATGCCTGTAAGCTGTCTTCAGTTTTGGGAAAACAAATGATGCTTATTTTATGATATTGGAAATTCCAGTACCAATCATTAATAGCATTTAAAAAGATGTATCTATTTTTATCTTTTATACATGAGTGTTTTGCCTGCAGGTGTGGCTGTGTATTTTGTGCATGTCTGTTGCCTGTGGAGTCCAGAAGTAGAAGGCCAGAAAAGGACACCAGAAGCCCCGGAACTGGTTGTGAGTTGCCATGTTGGGGCTGGAATCAAACCCAGCAACAAGTGTTCTTAACTGCTGAGCCATCTTTCTAGCCTCCCCAAACACCACACTTACCAACAAGCTGTTGGACACCTATTCACATCTGAATGCAGCACCTGCACCTTCTGTCACAGACCTTGATTTTCCAGGGCTAGTTCCACTTCAGGGCAAAAGGGCCACAGCCCTGAAGCTAGGTAGTGGGCACCTCCAACTTCATTCTCTTCCCAATCACTCTATTTCCTTTCATTTTTACATGTACTTTAGAATCAGGTGAGCAATCTCTTTAAATAAATGGGGAGAAACAAATATCTTATTATGTGCAGCATCATTTCCCAAGATTGCAGAGGCTTAGGAGATGAGTTGAGCGGATTTTTATCTCAGCGGTATGTGCTCTCCAAGCCATGAACAAGTACATCTCCCATCTATGTGCAACTTAAGGCAATCTAGCAGGGTAGCATCTTACCCATCTTTTATCAAAATTATCTTTAGCCTCATGCTATTTAAGTATTTTAGTATTGCTGCTTTTTCAAGGCAAGCTCTGAGGACATATCACTACATTGGTAGAAATGAAGCTGCTTCTCATGTATTGGCATGTGACTGGCTGGGAGTCACGTATCAACTCCAATGATGGCTTCACGGGCTACTGGGGATTTGCTACACAGAATATCATGCAGTCTGATGACAACTTCACTTATTCTTTTCCAACCCATATGCCTTTATTTTCTGTGCCAAGTTGAACTGGCTCAGAATTCAAGTTCAACACTGAGGCTGAGTGGTGAGACAGATGTCTTTGCTTGCTCTCAGTCTCAGGAACACACCGTGCACTTCTCTCCCCCAGTGACGTCAGCCAGTTGGCTTCCCTTACACCTTCACGAATCTGAGGGAGCACCGTTCTATTTTCAGCGTTGTTTAGTCTTTTGGTGAATGGGTGCTGGATTGTGTCAAGGACATTTGCTACATTTTCTAAACTGATATTTTCTCGTGTTTCTCAGCCAGCAAATACGATGAATTGTGGAGATTGCTCTTCGCAGAGGTTAGCCAAGTCTAGAAGTTAGGATAGATTCACTGGAGTCTTCTTCTTAAGTGATGTATGTGATTGTGTGTGTGTGTGTGTGTGTGTGTGTGATTATGTGTGTGTGCATGTGTGTTTATGTGTGTGAGTGGATTGTGTATATGAGTGTGTATATGTGTGTGCATCATTTGTGTGTGTGTGTTTGTGTGTGGTTTTTCTCTCCACTTATAAAATATAGCAAGTAGAGACGTTTTCCCTGATGTTGGTGATGAATGCCATGTCTGTTGAATCAGTCTGGCTCATGGCTCACAAATTTTACTGCTATCTCCTCAGAGCTAGCGTACTCTATGATTCAGAGACTCCACTCCTAGGTACTTACCAAAAGCAAATCGTATTTCACCGGAAACCATAGCCGGTGTGCCAAAGACACAGCTCAAAACACCCCTTCTCCTCAGGAGGTGGGCATCTGAGTACCCCAATCCCACCCCATGTACTTAGCAATTAAAAATAGAAGACACAAAATCATAAAGACCCTCTGGAGAATTAGCAGGGACAAATTCCAACTACAAGAAGTTACAGGTGGCCTGGCTCCATTCTAGATCATTCCTAAAAGGACAGTACAGCAGAACTGGAGACTCCTCAGGGAGGGGGAGTCGGGGTGAGGAGAGAACTCAGTGGGAATGCTGTAGGCAACACCTGAGCTAAATCCACATCAGTACTCTTTGGCCAGATTCTTTTAGTTTTGAAGATGTTACTCTGGACCAACTCCATGGTGCATGACCAGGGCTGCTCTCATTTTATGCAGATGCCTTTCAATCTGTACTCCAAATAAAACATCACCACCCTCTTCCTGCTTCCAAGGAGTGCTCTCTGTTTCTTGGGGGACTTTATGTTTTATTATTTTGATTTTTCAAAACAGGATTTCTCTGTGTATTCCTGACTACCCTAGAATTTGCTCTGTAGACCAGGCTGTTCTCAAACTCACAGATATCCACTTGCCTCTGCATCTTGAATGCTGGGATTAAAGGTGTGCACCGCTACTGCCTGACCAGTTTTGGAGGACTTTCATACCTAGCTGCAGTATGAACAACAAAAAAGAAAGAAATGGAGGAAGGAAGGAAGGAAGGAAGGAAGGAAGGAAGGAAGGAAGGAAGGAAGGAAGAAAGAAGATTTGAAAACTACAGCCAATGGTGAGTGGCCAGTCCAAAATGTTGCTTAGAGACCATCACCGAAGGAGGACAGAGAGAATGTAAGAGATGGAAGATGGAAGAGTGCTGTGAATGCTGTCTTCTGGGCATGGCATGGCTGTCACATCAGCTATGGAGCATTTGCACATGGTCCAGCCAGTCACCATTCCATCATAGATTGGAGAGCGGCTCATAAAGCCTCACCCCTCTTCAGGTAGCTATAGGTGGTTATTAGTTTCTGGGATAAGGAGAACCATATTCCTCAGTAGTGTAGTCAATGATCAGCTGCTCTTACTCAAGTAGAAACTATCACCCCCACCATGCTCGGCCCAGCAGTCACAATTATAGGAAGTAAGTCACAAAGAAAAAGACATGAACATAGGATAAAGGAGGGCTTGGAGAACAGGGGATAAGAGAAAGTGATGGAGAAGAATGTGATTAAAATATATTATATATATGACTGTATGTATAGAATTGTAAAAGATAAAAGAAGACAAGGGGAGAGAGAGAGAGAGAGCCATCTGTAGTCAGGAAGCTCTCCCCCTCAGTTTTCCTGACTGCATCTGGCCTCCTTTGTTGCTTTTGGCATTTTTCCTGTTAAATCTGGGTGTGGATGTCCAGGAATTGCTGCAGGCCAAGCATCACTGAACTTTCTCATTGGTCCATGCTAACATGTTCCACAGGGATCAGAGGCTGCTGATTTACTTTAAGAACCCTGACTGGATTTTTTCCTGTGTTCTTGACTGCACATTTTTTTTGGTCTTTTCATATGACTCCACAAGTCTCTGTATCTCATGTATATTTTTCAGTTTTCCTCTTTCTTGCTGTTCCATTGACACATTTTAAAGTTGATTTGGTATGAGGGCACATGCAGGCAGTGATTATTTTTTAACATTCGTTATTGGAAATAGCCTGTGGTTTTGGGGAAGTGTCTATGTGAACATTTTGATCAACAGCTCCAAAGTATGTAACCCATTCCTGGCACTGGGGGTTTTACTTGGCATATGGTGTCAAGTTGGGGCATTCTTCCCTCCTTCATGTGGTAAGTCTACTTAAATTCCTTCCATATATGTTTATATACTAGCAAGCATCCATATGGCTTTTCAAAAGGCCTTTTATTTCAGTTGTTCCTCCATAGTCCCTCCTTTAACCTGCCCTTCCACATCCCTCCACACTTCATCCTCCTGTTCTAATTTCCCCTTTCCCACTTTGTAGCACTTCATACTATTTCCCCTTCCTTATAAGACCCCCTCCTCCTCCCAAGTCCTTTACTAGCTACCTAACCTCTGTGGGTATTCTGAGAGAAAAACATATCTAAAGCATGAAAGCTAACATCTACAAATAAGAAGCTCACTGTTTGTCTTTCCGTGTCTGGGTTGCCACACTCAAGGTGATTGTTTCTAACATTATCCATTTACCCCCAAAGCTCATAATTGCATTTTTCTCAACAGCTGAATAATATTATATTGTAGAAATGTATTACATTCTCATTATCTATTCGTCAGTTGACAGACATCTAGGCTGTTTCCAATTTCTGGCTATTATGAATAAAGCAGCAATGAACACGGACGATCAGGAATTTCTGTGGTAGGATGTAGAGTCTTTGGAGTACTGTTGCTAAAGACACCACATTTTTATGTCATTGGAAAAATCCAGCTGCTGTTTAATTGCAGGCTTCATTCACTGCTACTGACTAGCCGTCATGGTGCTGAAGGGTACCACATACACAACCAGAGGGGAAAGGTTGTCATCAATCTCATTCATCTACAAACTCTATGAGCCACGACGGAGATATGCCTGAAAGAAATACCCACTGGTACAATGGCAGCATAAATAGAGTTATGGGACTAACCAACCACTTTTTGTTTGGAATTAAGGACAACTCCTTGAGATGGAGTCTGATACTATTAATAAGGCTAAGAACATGAGACTTGACAGGTCATGGGCCTGGGGAAAATCTAATGCTATCATTCTGCTAAAGCAACATAGCAATAAAATGACTCCTAATGGTATACTCCTGTATGCATAGATCAGTACCTCGTTCAGACCACATCAGAGAGGCATCTTCTTGCGGTGGATGGGAGTTAGCCCACAAATGGACAATATGCAGAGAGTGAAAAACCTTAGGGTTCTTGGCCCCAAATAGGATGCCTTTACCATATACCTTCCCTCACAGCTCAGGGATCTATGTGGAAAAAGAGATGGAGAGATTATAAGATGGTGGATGTCACCAGAGAAATGGGATTTTCCAGACATAACAGGGCTGATGCAATACAAACTCACAGAGGCTGTGAAGGCATGCATTAGACCAGCTCAAGATCTCAAATGGAGAAGTGGAGTGTGCACAAAGTCCCACCTCTAGTCAGGATGATAGCTGCTGGGAGAGAGACCTGGACCAATGAGGCCGTTCTTTACTGGCAGGTTACTGACAGGGAAGACCAGGGATGAGAAAATAAAGAAGGCGGAAAAGTTGGGGACAGGAGCTCTTGCATGAACTGATAGCTTATGCCAACCAAGTGTGTTTCTGATTTCAACAAGAAACTCCATTCCTTCTCCATACTTCAAGGCCTCAAGAAAAGTCTTGCATTGGCTTGGATCCCACTAGAAAATTCACTTTTCTCCAATGCGGGATATGTTAACTACATTCCAGTGCAGGCCCTATGCTGAGGAGCAGCTGGTCAGTACAAAACAAACCCCATATTTTCTTGTACACTTTTTTGTTTTGGTTTTGGTTTGTTTTTTGTTTTAAAAGGAAGAAGGAATTTGAAGTTGTTTAGATGGTGGGATATAGGAGCTGGGAGAAGTTGGGGGAGGGGGAAGACAATGATCAAAATATACTGCATAATTGTTTTATCTTATTTATTTCGTTTTTTATTGAAAATAGATTATTTTCTTCAGGCAGTGGTGGCACACATCTTTAATCCCAGCACTTGGGAGGCAGAGGCAAGCGGACCTCTGTGAATTCAAGACTAGCATGGTTTACAAGAGCTAGTTCCAGGACAGGTTTCAAAGTTACAGAGAAATCTTGTCTCGAAAAAAACCAAACAACAACAACAACAAAAAATAGATTCTTTTCTTAGAC
>JAQHUG010000146.1:282582-301721 GCA_028555095.1 Dicrostonyx torquatus | reverse complement strand
TGTGTGTGTGTGTGTGTGTGTGTGTGTGTGTGTGTCCCATGTCAGGCCATGGGTCTCTGCATCTGATCCTGTCTGCTGCAGAAGGAAGCTCGTCTGATGATGACTGATAACACACTGATCTGTGAGTAAAGCAGAATAGAATCAGTCATTTTATTTAGATGTATTTTATTTATATGTATTTTTAGATCATTGGTGTTTGGTTTTACCCTAGGTCACTGGGATTTCTATCCAAGAATGTCAGTGTCAGGTCTGGGTTCTACCTTGTGGAGTGTCTTTAGGTTAAATTAGACATCGGTTGGCTACTCTCACAAGTTCTGTGGCACTCTTATTTCAGTATATATTTCAGGCAGGACAAATGGTAGGACAAAGGCTTTGTGGCTGGGTTGGTGTTTACATTTCTCCTTTGGTATCCTGAAGAGTATCTTCACATACCAAAGACACTAATACATAGCGGTGAAGGCTTCCTGTAGGAACCAGCTCGTCTTCTCCATGTTCAGTGAGTTGTGTGGGTGTTGTCCTCAGCAGTGGGGTCTGGCTGTCAGCCTTAGCTGTTGAGGGATTTCCATATGACTTCCCTTAGTCAACAACCAATTGAATGCAACCTAGTCCTGGTACTGGAAGCCTCATTTGATGACAAGAGATGGCCAGCTGGGACTCTCTCCTTCATTATTAGGAGACCTTACTAGGCTCACCTTTGTATATTCTAGAAAGTTTCCACGGCACTAGATTTTTATACCATTCCTCAAGTACCCCTCAATTCTAGCTGTCTCTCCCCACATTCCCTCCCTCAACCCCATCTCCCCTCCCCTTCCCCAGCTGATCCTCCCGTTCCTGTCCTCCACCCCAGTAAAATCTATTCTATTCCCTCCTCCAGGAAGATCCATGTGTCTCTCCCCACCAGTCTCTTCCTCTATATATAACCTCCATGGGTTTACAGATTATAGACTGATTATCTCTTTAATGGCTAATATCCATGTATAAGTGAATACATATGATATCAATCTTTTCTGGACTGGATTACCTCACTCAGAATGACTCTTTTCTAGCTCCAGCTGTTTAAAAAGTAGGAGAAAAGGAGAAACAAAAGATACAAACACTTAAAAGAATAAAACATTGGCTATCTAGCAGGCTGTTGAGCAGACTAGAATGTTGATGATTATGGAGTGGTTGGGATGGTGCAGGTTCAGCATCAAATTACAATTTTTCCTGGGCTACCTTTAGCCCCCTAAGTATCCATTCTTTGCCACGTCTGTGTCAGACTTCACATCATTGTGCTGACACACAGACTCTTTCGGGATACACTGACCTGGCAGAGCTCTAGAGTCCTCCATTCCATAAGCGAAGATGCTATCAGACAGCATCTGAAGCCCATGGCAGAGATTCCTCTGCTCTGCTACAACCGTCTCTCTGATGTCTCCACCAATGTATTTGGAAAGCGTCTTGGTATATGACTTTCTTCATTCTGTAGCTGTAAAAACTTCACGGACTGTTTCATGTTGGAACAGAATTGGGGTAGTTTAAACCTGTGCTCCTGGGCCATGGTCACTTCTATTTGTCTTCATTTTAATCAGTCTCTTAGCATCTTGGTATTAAAGGTTGTGACTTTGTGCTGTCAGGAGTCTGGAAAACCCTTTGCTCTGTGCTCAGCCTTTCTTTTTTGTGCTGATAGACTGTTGCTCAGGTAAGTAAGGCAGGTTCTTACACTTCTAAGATGTAGTTGGAATAACCCCAAGTCCTTCTGATGAGACCAACTGCTGAGTCCTAGCTCCTTCTCACTTTCCTTTTTTGGGTTGAGATTTTTCTTCTCTGTTGAGACTTAGGCTGTTTTTCTGGATGTCTCCATATTTCTCTAAAACCTGGGGCCTTTGATGGCTGAGGGAGATGTCGATTTCTTTTGGCTTTGGTTTTCAGTTGTTATAATTCTTAACCCATATCGTTTGCCCATGACACTGGGACTCATGCCAACATCTTCAGGTCTACAAAGTCACATGTTGGCTTTCTGCCCCCTTCCCCTCCCCATCCCGTCTCAGAACCTGGAGTTTTGCTCTGTTTTAGCGCAGTCCACAGATTGTGGTCTCACCTCCTAGTCTCAGTGTTAGACTCCACACTGACACAGACTGTTCAAGTAAAGCCTGTGTTCAATGACCAGGCTCTGTCTGAGCCTCACCTCCTAGGCTGCATCACCATCTCTGATAACACACACACACACACACACACACACACACACACACATACACACACACACACACACACACACACACATGAAAGAGAGAGAGAGAGAGGCAGGAAGAATGAGAGAGGGAGAGAGTGAAAACCCAGTGTTGAGGCTTGGGTTGCACATAGTGCCATAGCCCTGACTTCTCTTTCTCCCTCCTCTGTACCTCATCCCTAACACCCCACTCCACCTCAGCATCTCCTAATGGTCCTTGGTAGACTAAGTCATTGGAACCTGGGCCCTGAAACACACTTCAGTGGCTATACCTCCATCTTGTCTAAAAACTTGGAGGATAGAAAGAGGGGCGGGGGATGTTCTCATTCCTGGGGTTTCAGAAAGGAAATATGTGTGCCTATTGAGTCCCAGGTGAGCAACAGACTGCTTACTGTCTCCTTTAGTGCCCATCATCAGCTCTGCTGCACTGCTGGCAGAGAAGCAAGTAAGAGAGAAGGGAAGGGCGCATGATCTCTCTTCCATGCATATTCTCTTCTGTCTTTTCCCATTCCTTAGATGCTACCTGATCGTTCCCTATGGAGACTCTCTTTGTCCTTTGAGAGCCATTTGTGGGTTTAGGGATCCTTGGTACCAGCCATATGGCACTGAAAGAAAAGATGGTAGTGTTACAGAGGCTGGGTAGAGTGCTGGGCTCTGGCACGCTTCATTGTTTCCATTTAGATTGTCTCTGAGGTTTACCATGCAACCTGAGCAGGACCCACACAGCCATGTTCTACAGAATTCACAAAAACATGTATGTGCTATGTGCATTGACTCCTTCTTGCCCAGCATGGGGTCTCATCAGTACCATTTTATTCTTTATTTCTCTTCTTAAGGAAATGCTCAAGCATCTCTCCAGTGACTTCTAGAGATTTATATTCGCTTTGAGTCCATGATCCCAGCTCATTTCTCTGGTGGATTTGGTCTTTTTGTCACTGTTTTAAGACCTTCTGTCTTGGAATGGCTGCTCTTTATGGAGGACCCACCAGAGGTGTTTCTCCCATCGTCTCTGTACCAGTTTGCGTATGTGTGTTGCCCTGCAGAGCAGCTTCTCCTTCTGAACATACTCAAACAGTTCTCCGCACGCCGTATGGGTTTCCAGGACTTGTTGGTTGCCATGCTTTTTGCATTTCTCAGCACTTTGGAACTTGTTCCTGTGTACAGTATAAGAAATGAACCCAACTTACCTGGATCTACTCATAAAACCAAGTCATGTGACTTCTGTGGAATCTTCATAGTGGCCCAAATCTTCACTTTGTTCCTGGATTGTCCTTCTGTCAGTCTGCCCCTTCACACACAGACACTATAACAACCCCTGTAGAGGCTGCGGTGTGTACTCGTTGTAATGGCTGCATCCTGTTTCTTATGCACTTGTATTAATACAATATTAATATTCTTTTGCCCTAGAAGGAAAGTGTGGTCAGCCTGCTTCTGTAAGCACAGCAAAAACTGGTGGGATTTCATGAGACCCTTCTAGGCTGTTTTTCTCCCCTGTTGCTATGGTAAAAATACCCTGGCAACAGCAACCTAAGAGAAAGAAGATTGAGTCTGTCTTACAGTTCAAGGTACAGAAGTCCATTGTGGCAGGGATGTCAAGGCAGCAGGAACTTGAAGCAGCTGGTCACAGTCCATCCACACCCAGAAAGCAATGATGAATAAAAGCATTAATGCTTAGTTCCCCAACTCCATCTTTTACAGTGCAGGATACCCAGCCCAGGTGGTCCAGTCCAGAGTTAGGATGGGTCTTCCAACCTCAATGAACATAACCAAGACAATTCCATACAGGCACGTTCAAGTTGTCTCCCAGATGACTATAGAATTTGCCAACTTGACAATCAACATGGATCATCACAGAAAGTAAAGGGTTACTTATATACACCAGCCATTGTGGTTTTCTGCCCTCAAATTCTAGGCCTTTCCTTCAAGATTGTTTTTGAGGGATGGCTTAATTATCTGTGTCATAAAAAAGACACCTTACATTAGTTGCCACCAGACAGCAAGGAAGCCCAGCGCTGGGGAGACTTTGAGGATGAAGTCAAACACTGGCGCAGGAGTCCTGCAGACCTTGCAACTTCAGCTTGCCCCCCACCTGCTGGGCTGCTTCAGACAAGCTGTGGAAGCTCTCTGTGCTCAGAGCTGTCAATCTCTTCTGATTCCGCCTGGTTTTCCTCACAGCACAGCAGATAGAACTTAATTATTCTCGAGTGTCTCTCAGTATCATGCCCCGGCCACGAGCCTTTAAAAGGTATTTTTCCAAGGCAGAAGCTCTTGGGGAAGAAAGCAGACACCAGTTGGATGTTCTTTCCCTCTCTCAGCGGGAAATATACGCTACCTCCACATGGAAAGTTAAAAATAATAGTCAAAATTTCATGTTGGAATTTGATGTTCTATTCTTTCAAACCTTATTTTTGAAGGAGAAAGTACACGCATTTACATAATTGGATTCTTATCTGGAGGAAGCGGGACCCGAGGAAACTTGTGAGATCTGCTTGCTGTTAATAAACATTTTCCTTCTCGGATGCTTCAGTGGCTTCACTAAAATTTGGCAGATTACGTGTGCTCCCACGGTTTCCCCGCTCACGTGTCTGTCCCCAGGAGGCTCTTACCTGCAGATGCAATGCCAGCTTTATTTAGAGCCCTGTGGAAACATTTGCCTTTACTGTACACGGAAGGCAGGTCGCATGTGCAGTCAGTACGCATCTGCCAGAGGCCTGTTGCATGTCCCACACTGTGTTATGGTAGGTGGTGTAAAGGGAACACAGAAGGCTGCTGTGCGCTTCCCAGTGCTCAGGTCCTAGTCGGGGAGATGAAACTGGTCTCCCAGCCTCGGCTCAGCTGCTCAGCTGCCCGTGTTGCCTCGCCGTTGCTCTCCTTCCTTTCCCAGTGCCATTTGCTATCTATTTACAGCTGTGGAGGGTAGTTCTGGCCCCAGCTGTAGACCAGTGTCCATGTTCAATGGCATTCAGTGTGGTGAGATGGCCACCTCCTTTGGGGAACATGCAACCCACTCAAGGGTAAGAAGCATTGCTTAACTCATGTGAAGTGTTCACCGAAGCTCACACGGACATCCCAAAGCCTCAGAAGGAAGGGGTATGTGAAATCAGACAACTGGTCCTGCTATTGGCTACAGTCTTCGCTCCTCTGGCCAACATGGTGACACTGTACTGGCCAGGGATACTATTTATCTCTCTTCCCAAGTCAGCTTACTGAACAGAAAATTGTGTAGTCGGTACCTGGTCATATGCTTCTATCCAGGGTGCTGTGTGACTTTTTCCTGCAGAGATATGCACAAATGCCTGTTTACCTCAGATTGGACACCAGTGACCAAAGAAGTGATTTCAACCCAAGTCTAGCTTAGGGACGCAGTTGCAGCAGCAAGGGGGGGGGCTCCAAAGCAGCCGCATCATGGAAAAGCCCACTCCAGTGTGGTTGCCTGATCATGAACGCTGCATTACTGGGGCTCTCTGCATGTCTGACAGGCAGCTCCACGTTGGGATGCCCAACTCTCTCCCCATCAGCTCTGACTGTGACCTTGTGGACATCTCTCTCAGATTCCTAAACCTGGAAAGTTCATGAGCTTGCTTCCTGTCTCCAGGAGGAAATGTCTCCACTGGGAGGATCTGCTTCCACAGCGTGGAAACAGAACAGGACCTTGGGACCACACGGAACTGATGACAGAGGGATGAGGCCGTTACTGGAGACTCCCTTAGCTGATCCGCTGGAGCACAGAGGGTAGGATGCTCCAGCTGGACAGAACACAGGCAGGAGGGCAGTGTCATCTGTTTGGCTTCTCAAGGCTCCAATGTCTGGAGGAGTCCAGGGCCAAGATAAACCCCAGCTGCTCTCTGTGACAGCTTTTGTCCTAGTGTGTAAATATTTATGGTTCACGAGTGATGCTGGGGATGTTGTGATTGCCTTTAAATGGGAAGGCTTCATCAAATCTCGGTCGAAATGTTAACGGACACACTGGAACTGGCCTGCAGGCTGGCTTCTTGGCTCATGAGCTGGTTCTCCCTCCCTGACATCCATACAGAGGCCAGCATCACATGTGTTTCCTGCCGCCCAGTGACCCTTTCCTCGGAAGAACAAGGCCTCACAGGCTGGTTCCCTGTCTGTGGAAAAGGCCAATCACAGCAAGTCCCTCAACTGTGGCACAAACCAGTTACACCATTAGAAGAAAAATCAGCGCCTGCACACAAACTAGCCCCCTCCTCGACAGCAGCACTAACCCTTCCTGTTCAAGCCCGAGCAGCCAACATCCGGGATGTCAGTACTCCAGGGAGGCTCGAGGCTGAAATCCCAGAACCTACAGGGAATATGTTGATAGAATGGGCACTGACATGCACGTATGCATGCACTCGCGCGCGCATACACACACACACACACACACACACACACCTATGAGTTTGAGTATGTGCACCTGTGTATGAACTGAGTGTGTTGGCATAGCAACATGGGGGCTTCATGGAGAGTTTTCTTGTCATTATCTTGAACTGAGAATATTGAGATCTGAGAAACAACTCAACTCTCACCTGATTTCAGAAGAGGCCAGGAAACACAAACTGACTGCCTGCTGGTTTATATCCTCCTAGGATCCCTGTGGCTCACCACAGCTCTGACATGGCCTTTTCAGCACCTACCTGCCAGCAAAATGCAGAAATGTCATGTTTCTGTTTTGGGGACGTGGAAATCAGTTCAGAGGGGGCTCTCTAGCCCCCAGCACTCTGAAGGGGACACATGTCTTAATGGGCCTGATGGAGTCTGGCAGGAAACCGAAAGCAATGCGGTCCATTTGCTGAGTGTGGTGGAGTCTCCCAGCCTCATGACTTCCCCCTGACAGTGAATGACAAGCCGATCAGATCTACAGCCAGAAATGGCATGCCACAGAGTGCAGGTGTGGGGAGGAGAATGTCCCCAGCATGGGGAGTCCTATTGTGTCTTCATTTATCCTAATAAACCTCAGGATTAAACATCTGAATCCAGTACTACTTCATCTTCTGAATCTAAGGTTCATACTGGGCAGAACTCTGCCCAGCCTGGTGGCCCTGTGTGAAAAAGGAGGTCATTATGCCTTGAATAAGCTCTGGAAAAACCTTAATCCTGGCTCAGTGGATAGAACTGGCCCCTTTCGACACTTCTCTGCTGTTGCCAGGGACAAGTCAGCCTAAATCTAAGCCAGGATGAGCAGAGTGCCTGCAGACCCTGCTGGCTGCCCTGCAGGTTACTAATAGTGCTAGAAGGCATCTCTGTGGGTGTAGCCCATGGTTTTGGTTCCTTCCTGGGCCATTGGCTTTGCTGAACTTGGACTAAGGGAACACTTGTTCAGACTGTACTGGGAAGGACCCAGTCAGAACCATCAACCCCATGATAGAGAGGCCAGGTTTGGTTGCGGTAACTAAATGTGGAAGTCAGTGGTTCTCAAGCTCCCTAATAATACAGTTCCTCACATTGTGATGATCCCCCAACCATAAAATTTTTTTTTGTTGCTACTTCCTAACTGTACTTTTGCTACTGTTTTGAATTACAATATAAATATTTGTGATTCTTGATGGTATTAGGTAGCCCCTGTGAATGGGGCATTTAACCCTAAAGGGGTGCCAACACACAGGTTGAGACCCTCTCATTCAGAGGGCCTCCAAGGCCCAGACTGGCAGCTGGGATCTGGGCCCTTCTTCGACTACCTTCCACTCTGAAGGGGGACCATAAGGCTGGCCTTTCATATTAACTTCAAGGAGACTCAGTGGTATAAATGTCCTCAGTTCTGGGACCCCATGGTCAGCATGGGGGCAGACAGAGAACATATCACTCCCATCATGCTCTCTAATTATTTAATTATATGCCTATGTGTCTGTGCATGCAGATCCCCAGAGGTCAGAGGCATTGGGTCCTTCTAAATCTGAAGCTACAGGCGACTGGAAGCTGCCCAATCTGGATGACTGGGTCCTCTGTGAGAATATGTGTTCTTAACCACCGAGATATCTTTTCAGCTCCGTGCTTCCCCACCTGATCCCTGCCAAAACTGCTGACCTTGAGATCCGCCAGATTTGGTGCATTCAGGGTGGTGTGACTCTTCTTTCAAGAATGGCCTGATGATGCAGCTAAGTCCTGACTGGACTTGACTCCTATGACTCTGACTTTTGTGGAGGAGGCCAAAGGCAGCAGCCTGTGCAAAGATGTTTGCCCAGTCCTGAGGTCTACCGGCTCTTTCCCTCAGGCACGTGTGAGCTGGCCTGCTTCATTCTCAGGACACCTTCTTCTGCTGTGGAGATCCAAGGATGAGTTCCTCCTGCACCAGCCAGGTTCCGGTGGCAGCAGACGGTCCTGGCCACATTGCTTGCCTTGCTCTGTGTCACCTTCCTCCATTTCTCTCAGCTCAGAATCAAGCAAGAGAAGGCAGGGTGGTGCGTCTGGAGACTGATCAGGTGTGTGTGCCTGCAGAATCCCTTTCTCCCGTGTTTTCCACAGATGTGTCCTTTGAAACAGCGACACTTGTACCACATTCCATTTTGCTATTGGGCTGAGTCTTGTGGTCCTTGGAGTTTCCCCTCAGTCCCAGCCAGATCAGCTAGTAGGAAGGGATGAGAGCTTAGCACCAATGCTCACCAGTGGCTAGAAAGGATCCTTGAATTCTTTCCACCTGGTCTTCCACATAGACGTGCCCTTTAGCCTGTATGAGAGTCCAGTGTCCCAAGAGAAAACAGTTCAGGTCAATTGGTGATAAACTTCTATGTTGAGAGTTCTGTCAGCCCTTCAGATCCTGGAGAAGGTGGATGTGAAGTGGACCAGGTCCCCTGGCCCCTACCACAGAGCACAAGAAGGGATTTGAACAAGATGGCTATGGAAAGGCTTGTAATGACTCCCCATCAGAGCCAGAGGGAGGCCTGCTCAGGGCACTGATGTTGGAGGGTCTCCCTGGACTGAGTCTTATGGTCAAGAGAGGCTGAGTAGGTTCTGGCTGCCTGCCCATCTACAGATCAAGAAGAACTGGAAGGTGTTCCACATTTAGTGGAGCATCAACGTTAGCATAGACACCGCATAGCACACCATCGTGCTTTCAAAGACTGTAGCTTTGGATTGCAGCCCGGAAGCTTCCCTAGATCAGCCACTCCCCAGCTCTGACTGAGGATATTGTTTATCACTTTGTCCTTTCATAGTCTTATCTTGGCCCTGGTAAGGTCCCTCTGTTGCATCTTACACCATGAATGCACGTGTGCACAGCGGGTCTATTGCTCCTGCCCGTTAGGCTGATCTGTAAGCTTGGAGGCTCTTGACCCAAAATGAGAAGGAGGCTTCGGAACCTGTAGAGGGAACTTGCTTCTCAAGACCTGGTGTTTGGTTTCAGACAGGGTCCATCCAGGGCCCTGAACCCTCCTAACGGAATCTGCATAGTTACCCTGCAGCTGTGAGGGAGTGGTTAAGAGTGCTAGTGCCACCCTACAGGGCTGAATATTTTTCTCTGAAGGAAGAAAAGCTCAGGGCAGAGCCTGGGTATCCTCAGGAGATGGGGCCATGCGGGTCACAGCTTCTAGGGTATCAGTTATTGCTCCAGCATGTGGCTTTCCTCTGCCCTGGAAGGGAGAGAGCGGGGTCCTAAGTAAGGCTTGTAATGACTCCCCATCAGGGCCAGAGGGAGGCCTGCTCAGGGCACTGATGTTGGAGGGTCTCCCTGGACTGAGTCTTATGGTCAAGAGAGGCCGAGTAGGTTCTGGCTGCCTGCCCATCTACAGATCAAGAAGAGGCACCACCTCTCCTCCCAGACCCTGGGACTATATGTGAGGGATGCCTATGGGAACAGAAACTAATCCCAGCCAGGCTTCCCACCATGCTCACCCCTGTCACTGAAGGCCCAGTATCTAGCCGCCAAAGCTTGTCTAGCTAGTGACACCACAAGAGTTGGCCCTGCTTCTGATGTGAAGTACTGGGCAACACACCATCAACCTATCCACTCCACACCACAGGTGTGTTACCAGCCTACATGTGAGTTAGCACATATATGCACACTATGTGTGCACAACACGTATGAGCTCATACACACACATGTATACACAAAGGCTTCAGGAGCAGATGGCCTGGAGTACAAACAGGTGGGAAGAGAGCAAAAGTCTCACCACCATGCTTGGTAACTGGGGTCTTGTGGGATCCCCTATCTGGACTGGGCTGTGAGATGAGGTGGGCATAGGGCAAACAGGCTGGGTATGTGGTGCCCCCTGCTGGATAATTGTTCCTCCCCTGGATGACTGCAGAAGTACACTTGGTCAGCATCTTGATTCCATACTTAGAATTACAGCCTCTAATGACAAAGTGGTAGTGGACACTGATGGACAGCCTTGTCATGACCTGGTGCCTTCCTCCAAGGAAAAGCCCACCCATGGTGTTCTCTCCACCTGCCTCTTCGCTTTCCCCCTTCCTGCTCAGTTCCCTCACAATCCTCTGTAAGGCATCTGCTTTCCTTAACCCAACTATCTAGAAAGACCCCTAGGTTCCCCATCTAAACGTCAGCCCCACTCCCTCCTTACCATCCCTCCTGCTGGTGCTGCTGTTTCCCCTCAGCCTCATCCCTGTCTGAAGAGCTGCCTACTTTAAGTACATCTTGTCTGTGATCTGTACTCTCAGGATAGAATGGAAGTCCCCAGGGACATTTGCTTCTGTTCATTACTGAGAGGCAGGACAGACTGCAGACAGAAAAGACAGTCTAGCATTGTGTCTTGGAAAGAAAGAGGGAGTGTAAGCTCCTTCACTCAGCTACCAGGCCCCCAATCAGGTAGATTTGATCTGGGGACCTGGGCATCTCAGTCATCTTTCAGGCTGCTGCTTAGGCCCCGCAGTGCCCCGCAGGCAGAGCCTGACCTGGCCGGTGTGAGTGAAAAGCTGTGCTTGTCCATCCTACTCCAGTGCCCAGCCTCCGGGAAAGAACATTCCCCAGCTCGAAGATAACATTGTTCGGCCAAATCTTATTAAAGGGCAGACAATGTTTAAAACCAATTTGAAGTCCATAAACACCTCGGCCCACGCATCCACAGCCCTGACCGCTGTGCCTTCTCGATCTGTCTTCTCCCGGGCAGAGCAATGCCACTCCTAGGAACGGCTTAATCGGATTCCTCTGTGGCTCCCAGGCAGGCGGCTCTGGGAGTGTTTATTTTCCAGACTTCCAGACTGTATAGAAACAGACAGCTTGTACCTGCGCCAACGTGGCGTCTGTATTTTGGGTGAGGATCGAATGTAAGTGTACTATTTTGAGGGTGCCTGGCCAGACTTCTCTCCCCAAGTCCCAAGCTCCAAAGCTTTCTGTGCAAGGAAGTCTATAGTTAGCACCCCCTTCTCCCCCTTCCCCTTATGCTATTATTTAAAACTTGATCCTTTCAAGAGAAAAGTGCTTGGAAATGCTACCTGGCCCAACTGGGAACCTGTCCCAGACACCTGCTGTCACCTCGCTCATTTTTCTGGGTGGGGTAGGTTTCTGGAAACTGCCCTGTTCCCCAGACTGTCACTGAGGAGGGAACTCCAAGTGACTTTGCACATTCACGAACACATCTATTGATGAAGCCTGGAGAAGCAGATGAGGGAAAGGAGATGTAAAAAGTGAGGTGTCAGAGGGGTTAAGTCAGGGTAAGGAGCTATGAGGAAAGTTGGAGTCCCCAGGGTTCTTCTCATGTGACCCCTTGCTCTCCCCTATATACTGCTTGGCATTGAGCATTTAGATCATTTGGTCCACATGGTCTGCCCTCATATCTACAAGTGGCTTGCCCCGAGGTGAAAGCGGAGGCTGTCCATTCATTTCCCAGCCAATCAGACCTGAATTATCACACAGAAGACATATTAATTGTAATGCTGTTTGACCTGTTGCTTCAGTATATTTCTAGCCAGCTCTTACATCTTAAATTGACCCATTCTATTATTTTATATTTTACCACGAGGCTCGTGGTTTACCAGTAAGGTTCCCAGGCTTCTTTCTCCTTCAGTGACTACATGGCATCTCCCTGACTCCACCTACTCTCTCTGTATATCTTTTTCAGTCTGGCTATCTTCTGCCCTGCTATAGACCAAAGGAACTTTATTCATTAACCAATAAAAACAACACATATGCAGAAAGGCCTCCCACATCACCAAGGAATGGGCTTGTGTTCTGAGGATGCTCTGTCGACCAGCCTGTTCCGAGCAATTGACAGAGGCAGAGCTGCCATGTTAGGTACTTTGGGCAAGGCCGGCAATACTCCGAAGTCCAAATATAATCCTCTGCTTGGTTCAATTAAGCTTTTATCAGAACCCAGCTGTGTTTATTTCATTATTGCTCAGGGCGTTGCCTATCTGCAGCAGGGTTTAGTGTCTGTAGTGGAGAACGTATGGCCTACAAAGCCCAAATTATTTCCAACTGCCCCCTTTTATTAGTGTCTATTAACTGTATAACACAATGGGCCATTATGATAACTTCCTGTATCTATGTGGGGTAAGGTTATTATAGCTGTCCTGTGTACAACAACCATTTCTGTCTTGCCCTTCTGTGCATCCTGCAGAACAAGTTATGAGGCACCTGGGTCCCCATGTCTCACAGAGGATTTAAAAAGTCCCGCATGTGCCTGGATGACTATGTGGACCAGTGGAGAGTCCAGGAAGAGGCCACTGGATGGACATCAGACTGAATCTCAAGCTAGAATGTTAATCAGTAAAGTGGAGCCCCATTCTAGGTGGCTTGTTCTCCTAGGCCAGAAGCCAAAGTCCACCTTCTGGAAGGTGCTGCAAGTCAATCTGCTCCTCACATTGGTAGATGGAAGGAGGCGCCTCTCCCTGCACTGAGCCAGAGTGGTCTAACTCAGAAACAGACCTTTGACAGTGATGGGGCCTCTTGCTGCCCAGATGACTGCAGTGCTGGGGGATCGATGGCCACCAAAAGTCAACCTGAAACGGTGTGGCTCTCAAATTCTTAGTCTCATGGTGATCGGACAACAGACTGAACAGAGCAACAGCAGCTTTTTAAAGAAACTTCAGTGTAGCCCCGAGACCTGGAGAGGTGCGGACACTGCACTGCTCACCCAGAAGCTTCTGACAGGACTTATGGCGGACACTAGACAAAAGCTGAGATTATTTCTACCGTGATTAAGTGCTTCTCTGTGGGTATTGCTGGCTCAACCAGTGGCGTACCCACATACTCTGGGTATGCCCCCCAGCTCAGATAGGCAGATGGTCACACACTGATCATCCAATTAGGGCAATGGCCCCACTTTTAATCCCTTCTCCTTCCATTTTTGGCTTCCGCTGCTAGCTGCTTCAGACATTGACTGGCAAAGCAAGGGTTGTTGGTGTCTGGCTCTGCCTGTGTCTAGCTGTTAATTATACTAATGTCCTCTTTATTCTCATGTCTGTGTGATCAGCTTGATTTTAACCTGAGTCTTTTCTTTCTACCTTCACTGTCCACAGAGAACTAACTCTCACCTCAGTCCCACTGCAGACCCTGACACCCCTGTGTTCTCAGGCTCTGAGCACAGACAGCGCAGATCAATTCCCTTCCCCCAGTGCCTTTTCTCTCCTCCTCTTGATGCCCATCTTGGTGATATACAATGCTACCCTGAGAGGCAGAGAAAGGGGGGCGGATCACACCACGACCAACATATATAGACCAGATCAGTGCCTTGTGAGGGCCACTCATGCCAGCCTGGAATTCTTCCTGTCTTGAGACCATGGGTGGGCTCCCTTAGACTCTGGCTTCATACTTGTGCGGTGAACAGCTAAACCTGAACACTGGTCCTGGATGCTGAGACTCTGAAGAGTGGAAGGGCACAGAGTAAGTGCATCTCTATTCTCTAGAGAACACCTGCAAGGCCTCATGGGACAGGTACTCCCCCACCTAAGCTGTACTTGGATCCCTGTGCAAGGGTTGGCGGAACATTCGGTGCATTTCAGCCATAAGGTACACAGAGCAGAGGGTGGTGGCGAACAGTCGTCTCGGGCCCTTGTGAAGAACTGTGTACACCGGGTATAGGTCACCCCAAAGTGCTGACCCCAGATAGAGACAAGGCCAGCCTCAGGTTCTAGTCTCACTCTGCTGTCTGTTGGATGGAATGCTGGAGCCTTGCCAACTGGGCTCAGATTTAAAGGCGGAAAGAAACTTCACTCCCTGGTGAACTATTTACTGCCTCTGTCTGACACATTCCTCAATGACATTGGGGCTCCTTGACCTCCGATCTCTAAGAGCCAAGCAAGCCCATAGCCCATGGCCTGTCTGATCAGTAGAAAAAAGACATTGCAGTGGCTGATGACAGACTGTTCTGCACCACCCCTCACTTATTTATAAGTCCCTTATTAAATCGGACCCTCAGCAATGGTCAGAGCAGGACTTTAGACACCTTGCTCTGCCTGTCGCTTAATTACTTGATTTTGTTTGATTTTATTCACAAAATAATTAGCCCACTAAGCATCTAATTATTACCCAGGCATTCTATCTCAGGCTCAGTCCTGCAGCTTGGGACGTTAGCAAACCTTGTTGCCTTTGGTCTCAGCCTCAGAAGGCAGAAGCAGTTGGAAATTATTTTCTTTTAATAAGGGCTCCTGATCTATCCCAAGCCTCATTGTGGGCTGGGCATTGTCTGTACCTTGCTACATTCACTAGTTCTGGTTTCCTTTGAAAGGCAACAATGTTTCCAATTGAAATTGGCCCTGAAAACAATGACTCCCACTCAAGGTCAAATTCTTCTCTAATCCAAAGTAAACAGGGTAAATCTTTTATCTCTGTGGCTCTAGGAGATTAAGGTGGCATCAATCCCTTCCCTTTATTAAAGGTGCAGAATCCACATGTCTGCAGCAGATACCAGAGTTTAGGAAGTCTAATTAGAGAGATGAGCCGATAAATGGAATGGTTTATAATTTATCTAATCATGAAGTCAGCTTTGCCTGGGGTGTGTGGTGTTCACAGGAAGATTTCTATCTAGCATGTGCTCTGATGATCCTGGAAAAGAAGCTACTGTTGGCCCCCTTTCTTGGCAATGGCTTCAGAAAACCTTTTGGGGGGATGTTTGCTGTCTGAGCATTTGCAGCAAGCTCACCTCAGAGTAGCTGGTCCTTGTTTTCATGTGTCTGTTTATGACACACAGGCAATGGATATTGCCTCTCAGTGCCCTGCTTTAAAGCCTGTGGTGGAGAATTTCCCCCAGAGGATGTATTACCAAGCATTTGACACCCTGGCTAGTTTCTCTCCAATCACCCACCTTCTATTGACAGCTAACAGACAGGTGCTGAGATCAGAGGTCAGCCTGCCTGCTTTCTTTGGTGAGGTTAGTGGACTCCAGGGAACACCAGGACATGCAGGAAGCTCTCAACAGGAAGATTTGCTGCCACCATGGACTATGGGGGTCCATGGATGTCACTGCTGAGTCTGTGAACAACTCCAACCTTCTAGTTACCTCGCCTCACCCTGGGGATACCTACTTAACTTTCTTTCCTTTCCTTTTCCTTCCTTCCTTGAACATACTGAATATATATATATATATAACATATATGAATATATATACTGATATAGAATCTTCATTTAGGGAAAGAAAACAGTGTATAATGAATCTAGAATTTTTGCCATGTAATCCTAGAGGGATACACCCCCTGCGAGCAGCTGGCCAGAGTGCATGATGCTTGATGCCCAGTTTGCTCTGTTTGTTTAGGAAATGACACTCCCGGGCTTGGTTGAAGGGGTGAACTCAGATCTAGGAGAATACAGTGCTGATTAGAAATGGGTGAGTTTAGCTGTTGTGCTCTTGCCCTGAGAACTAACCGACACTTTAAGAACTCAGAGAGAAGTCACATGTTCTGAAGTGGGGAACAGCTCCAGAATCACTAGGGTTCAGTATACACCTGTTGGATTTAGGGATACCTACATCTTGACAAAAAAAAATCACTTTGATATACTTATTTTTATCTTTTTTTTTTATTTAGGAAACTTTAGTTTGGGATGAGAAAAGCCAGAGCTACTGAAAGCTCAGTCAGGGCCACTGACATTAGGGATCAACATCAGAAGGCAGAGGAGTAGTCCTGATCCACCTCCTCTCTTGTCTATGAGCCCAAGGTGACAGCTCTCAGCTGAAACCAGAGGACCAAGAGGTGGGAAATGGAGAAATGTGTTCTCTTTTGTGGTGCTAGAATTGGACACAAGCATGGTAAGCCACTGGGCTACAGCCCTGGTCCAGGCTGCGGAGAATAATTAATGAGGGTGGAGGAAGAGACAGTGTCGGAGCTGTCCTGAAGGATGTGCTGATAGACAGACTAGAAACACCAAACCACACAGACCAGTTCCATGCCCGTCATCAGTCCTGGGGCAGATGGCTCCACCCTGGAGCTTTAGAGCAGGTTTGGGTCAAAGCATAGCAATGGAACTACAAAGAGGAGGAGGAGGCTGGCAGCCCAACCCCAAGCCTGGTCTGCATGATGAATGGATGGCCCTCATACTTATGAGTTAGAGCTGATGGTTCTGAGCAAGCTGTACCTCTGAGCCTCAGTTTCTCTTCTGAGATAGTTCACTAGAATCAAACACATGGGGCAGCCACGAGGGCTAAATGAGAAAGGTCTGTCTCACTGGGAAAGCCTGATAAATGCTTTCAATAATATGGATAATATAGGCTGGGTGACATTGACTTGTGATCTCAGCATTCAGGAAGCTTAGAAAGAAAGAACATAATTTCAAAATCATTTTCAGGTGTATAGCTAGAATTTGTTGGAAGGAAGGAAAAGAAGAAGGAACGGAAGGAAGGAAGGAAGGAAGGAAGGAAGGAAGGAAGGAAGGAAGGAAAGAAGGAAGGACTTCATGCCTTCCAACAGTGAGGCCATGATTCCCCACATTAGACATCTAAAAGTGCCTAGAAGGATACAGAAGACACATACACGTAGTCTTCCTATCTTCAAGGAACAAGAAAAGCCTCTCTCCCCTCCCGATTCCATGTCAGACACATCCAGTGTCAATCTGATGGCTGAAGGCTAGGGGTGGGATAGCAGGCTGTGTCACATCTGTCCTTTGTCCTGTCAGATAGACAGCCTGAGGAAGCAAGTGTGTCTATGGCATGAGCACAGCATCTATGGGCTTTCCTTTTGGGCTGGTTCCCGGGCTGGCCATGTGACTCCATCCAGGGTCCCCCCACAGAGACAAGCACAAACTGCACACTGTGCCTGCTGTTGGTACTGATGCCCTGTCTAGAAACAGATCCTGAGTCACAGTGGGGGTCTCCTCCTTGGGTCCCCAGAGATCACTCATAAACACAGGTGCCCCAAGGAGAACTTTAAGAAAGATGCACACTCCCTGAGTGACTAAACAGGGGCCTGAAGATGTCCCTTCAGAGTAGAACACAAAAAAAAAATGCCTTTTTAAAAAAATAGCTTCTCATGCATCACTTAAGGAAGGGGAATGGACGTTTCAATCAGGGCACATCCCTGCCAGGATGCTGCTCCGTTTACAGCTCTCTAAAGGAGTGGAACTGAGAGACTGGGTATGTGTATATGTGTATTAAAAGGGGGCTTATTACGTTGGCTTTTACAGCATAGTCAGGGTAGTTCAGCAATGGCTGTCCTACACTGGTCAGTCAGAGAATCTGGTAGCTCCTTAGTCCTTAAGATTGTGTATCTCAGCAGTCCCAATATGGCACTGGTGTCTAGAGATTCCTGGAGGGCTGCTGTTCTTCAGTGTATGTCGGAATCCCATAGAAGCTGGTTCTTTACTAGTGGAAGAGACTGCATCAACAGGGCAGATGAACTTGCCAGTGAGAGCAAGGGCACGCAGGCAAAGAGCCAAGTCTCCTCCTTCCGTGTCCTTTCATCTGGTCTGCCATTCTAGGTGCTTCCCAGGTGGATCTTCCTGCTGCAGATAATCTGGTCAGGAAAATACCTCACAGGAAACCCTGTGTCTGGTATATTAGCTGAGTCCAGATCCAGTCAAGCTGACAACCATCATTAGCCATCACAGATGCATAAATGCTGCTTAAATTTTGCTTAAATGAGGGTTGAGCAGATGGTTCAGCCTTTGATATGCTTGTTCTATGAACTAAATACTGGACTTGATCCCTAGCACTGGGAAGGTGGACAGAGGAGGATCTCTGGAGTTTGCTGATCAGACAAGGTAGCCAAACCAGTAAGCTCCACGTTCAGTAAGAACCCATCTCTAAAATGAAGGTGGAGAATAATCCAGGAAGTCATCCAGTATCAACTACTGGATTCCTTATAGACATGTACCATTCTACATGTGTACATATAAGAACATATATTCTACATGTGTACATATAAGAACATATATACTTACCCCTCACAAACACAATTCACTTAAAATGGTTCCTCTGTATCCTCTGTGTGAAGTCATGTTTCTAAGTTGGTGTATGTTTTTGTTTTTGTTGTTTTGTTTTGTTTAACCCAGTTTTTAGTGTCTAGGGTTTGGTGACAGTGTTTCTGAGCATGTGTGTAACACATGGAACATCATGTTTCCCACCTGTCCTCATGAAGACACTCTGGGACAGAGGGTCTCAATTTTTCTAATGCTGCACAGCAAATGAGAAAAGAACAAGGCAGTCCGGAGTGTCAGTGCAAGCACTCTTAGTCTTTAGGATAGCATCTGAAAGGAGATGAAAGGAAGAAAACACTGATCTCAGACTAGGCCCAGCCTGGGTCAAAATCCTCAGCATTGTCCCACGTTAGTCAGCTGGCTCTGCAGGCTCTGCCTTTTGCCATTATCCCAGTCACAGTTGATAATGGCAGGTGACATATGTTTCCATAAACCTAGAGATAAGGAATCAAAATATCAACACCTGTTTTTTGCCATACAAAGTCCTGTCCCAGTCTCTGTGAATTGACATATTGGCATTTATATGGTTTGGAGAGGGTTGAATGACCCTAAGGGTTCCTGTGTATTGACATTTATCTTCATTATGGAACATGATGGCAGCAGAATCACGGGACATGATGGCAGCAGAATCAC
>JAQHUG010000146.1:271751-282232 GCA_028555095.1 Dicrostonyx torquatus | reverse complement strand
TATGATGGCAGCAGAATCACAGGACATGATGGCAGCAGAATCATGGGGCATGATGGCAGCAGAATCATAGGATATGATGGCAGCAGAATCACAGGGCATGATGGCAGCAGAATCATAGGATATGATGGCAGCAGAATCACAGGGCATGATGGCAGCAGAATCATGGGGCGTGCTGGCAGCAGAATCATAGTCTGACCATTGGGTTTGGAGGCAGGGCTTTGAAAGTTGAGCAGAATCAGACAAAGTCATCAGGATGGAGCCTGTGACTAAGTCTAGGTGACTTTGTAAAGGGAAAGAAAGTTAGAGAGATGGAGAAGGTAGAGAGAACCCTCTAGAGGATGGATGGACAGACATGAACACAGGGGAATGTGTGCACACAATTACACACACACACACACACACACACACACACACACACGAGTTTCTGCCTACCTCTCACTATGTGATGCTCCAAACTGTCTTGTGATTTTGTAAGCAACAATATAGCCTCTGAGTTAAACCTCTATAAGCACTTCATTGCAGCAATAGAAACTAAATGAAGATAGATATCTTTGGAGAAACCTGTCCCTGACACACGCCAGGATGGCAGGAGTATAGTAGAGCTCTCAGCTCTGTGCACACGCCTAGAGAGGTCACACTCTCAGCCTCCCAAGGTATCTTGGGACGATATTATCCTGCCTTGTCTTGGATCTTTGCTCTGTGTAAGTGTGATTACCCGTGTCTCCTCCCCTTCAGCAAACATGTATTGGGCTCATACTACACAGCCCGGCCATGAAGCCAATGGTAAGGTGGAGATGTGAGTCAGGCCTGGAAGCAACACTAGAGGTGGGAATGGGGTGGACTGGGGTTAGTGCACAGGACACAGCAGATCTGCTGGATGGACTGGAAGGAATTCTGTGAAAAAGTTGAGGGGCACTGGCCTTGTCTGAAGGACACGGTGTCTATGCTGCGTGAGGCCTGAGACATCCTAAGTAACGGTGGAATTGAAGGAACCCTGGGAGGTGACCAAAGCAGGGCTTGGGGAGCTATTAGGGAAGCAGAACCAGACAAAGCTAAGAGTGAAGGAGAACCTTGAGGTGAGTGTGGGAGCCGTGGAGTTCTGTATGGGCCATGGGAATACTGACCTGACTCCATTCCTCCTGGCATTCTCTGCTGCCAGCACCATGCGGAGGTGTCCCAGCCTCCATGTTGGTCCCCCTGGGCCACATGTATGAGGAACAGCACTTTTGCTGTTGTTTCTGCATTCTGTCTGGGATAAAAGGAGGCAGATGAAATTAAGCTTTGAACATAATCATATCACCTTTGAGCACCGAATCCCTGGCCACTGCAATTGTCTGCAGCTCCCGCTTCCCTAGCCAGTTATCCTCAAATGCATAAACAACAGAAGCAAATTAACTCCGGGGCTTGTTCAGCCTTGGTGTTCCTGCCCTGCCTCCTGATGAAGCTCCAGTTTGATGTTAATCACCTGCTTTTCTCTGATCAGTGGTCTCCAGTAGAGAGACACTGCTCAGATACAGTAGACCTTGATTTCATCTGGAAACCTGGCTGGAGATGATCTCCCTCACAGTGCCTGGTACTTGCCAATTCATGAGATACTGTGCCACCTACCAGCATGGATGCAGGGGGGATGATCCTAGTCCCCACATCCAGTTCTTTCTGTAGAAGTAAAATAACCCATTGGTGTAGGATTTCTCAGTGCAGTGTGGACTGGGCTGAGGGCACCTCTGAGCTGGAATGATGGACAAGCTCCTGTGTGGCACTCTCTTGCGGAACCGTGCTTTATGCCAAGGCAGAACAGCATAAGCGGCCCAAAAGAACCATAGCTGAAGTACAGGATGCTCTTTGGACCAGGCTACCATGGAAAGCTAAGTGTTGTCATGTGACATCTGGTAATGAGCCTTGGATTATTGCCTTTTCCTGTTTGATCTCAGGTGAACTATGTCACCTCACTGAGCAACCTTGAACTATAGTGTTGCCTGTCAGCGAGGCTAGTCCTGTCAAGGTTCTTAGGAAGGATGTAACAACCTCTAGGGACATGTTCCTACAACATCCAGTGAGTGCTAACATTCATGTCACCATATCCACCAACATCATCACGATCCCCATCATCATCATCCTCATCCTTCCCACCATCAACATAATCATAATACTCAATATTGTCCTCACTACTCTCACTGCCACTATTCTCAGAATTGTCATCACCATCATCACCATAACCACACAACTACCATTACCATCCTCCTCCTCTTCCTCCTCCTCCTCCTCCTCCTCCTCCTCACTATCCTTACCATCATCAATATCACCCATCATCATCACCATCACTGCCACCATCACTATCAACATCACCCATCATCATTAGTCTCTCCACCATCATCACTGTCAACATCACCCATCATCATCACCCTCACCACCACCATCACTGTCAACATCACCCACCATTATCACCATCACTGTCAACATCACTCATCATCATTACCCTCTCTACCACCATCCCTGTCAACATCACCCATCATCATCAGAATCACTGTCACCATCACTGTCAACATCACCCATCATCATCACCCTCACCACCACCATCAGTGTCAACATCACCATCATCACCACCATCACTGTCAACACCACCCATCATCATCACCATCACTGTCAACATCACCCATCATCATCACCCTTACCACCACCATCACTGTCAATATCACCCATCATCATCAACATCACCACCACCATCACTGTCAACATCACCCATCACCATCACCATCACTGTCAACATCACCCTTCCCATCATTATCACTATCACCATTGTTACCATCATTATCATCCTCAAAGCCACTATCACCCTTACTATCATCATCATTACCACCACTATCAGCAGCAGCACCACCACCAACAATATCAACACCATTATTCTCACCATTCTCACCTTCACCAACAGCATCACTATCACCACACAGCTATCACCATCACCATGATCCTCCTTATCATTGCCATCCCCCTAACCAACCTGTCATTACCACCACCATCATTTTCTCTATCATAATTATATGAAAAACCCTGTCCTTCACATAATACCTAGGTGTATAAAATGATATTTGAGTGCACAGAGATACTTCCCAGAACATGAGCTTAGTGATGTCTTCTTTACTCTAAGATCTGAGGTCCTCTTTGTATGGAAAACATCTAATGAAAATGGGTCTGGACATGACCCCATCCCCATTGTCAGCATCTTGGTCATGGCTCCCAATTGATTATCTGACATGCAAGCTTAGGGAAACAGAGGCCTGTGAGGCTTAGAATTACAGTGATACTCTACTTTCTCTCCTTACCATCCTCAAACGAGCCCAAGGAAGAGAGTCTTCAGACGAGAAGATGCTGTAAAGAGGACAATGGAAAGTGAAGAGGAGAACAGAAGGACACAGAGACTGTGAGCAACAGACCTAAAGAGACCTAAGTGGGATCTGGAGGAAGTTGCTGGAGCCATGAACACCAGAAAATCCTGGGAAATGGCAGCTAGAGGAGACATGTGTAGATGTAGTGCCAGGGGCATGGGTATGAGGTGGCTGCAAGTCCCCCAGAGGAACTGTTGACAGCAGAACCTTCTGTATACCACCATGGTGGACTAAGGTAGGACGCACCTTGAAAACAAAGCCAGAATGGACAGAGGGAGTGTCCAGGTATATGAACAACAGTCCCTCAGCCTGTTCTTGGGTTTCCTGTGTTGTGGCTGTTGCCAGAACCTTCTCTGGAGTAAGCCCCGGGGTGGAGAAAGTCCCTAGAGACCGTGGCTTAGTGAGATGGCCTGATGGCTAACTTGTCTTCCAATAGTAGTGAGTGAGGCTTTGCTGCCATGCAGAGCTTCTGGTTAGCATGGAGACCCTTCTGGTCATGCATAAACATGTGGGCTGTATCCAGTAACCCTGGGAAACATCCGTTATGAAAGGCAGGAACAAGAATCAGCAAACCAAGAAAAGAGCTCAGTATTCACAGAGGAGTCTGGGGAGAACAAGGCACCAAAACAGTACCTGCTGCTTGTCCATGGAGGACAACTGTCTCCAGAGATGGGGAGACATCCCACTGCATCACAGAAATGGGATAATGAAGAATCTTCAGAACATAAGAGGAGAAATTAGAAGATTAAAATTAGTACAGTAGGTACCAAAGCAAGGTAAGGTGTGAACCCATAGAATTTTCCTCAGGTAACACGATGAGCACCCATAAAGGCCATGGTATGGACCATGGAGAAATTACTTATTCATCTGTGCAAGCTCAGTGTTAGAACACTAGAAGGTCGAAGAAATAACAGAAAACCTAGCAAAGATGTTACAGTGAAAGGCCATCTCCTGGGGCAGAGGGACCGCAGGCTTTAGACAAAGTACAGAGAAAAGAGCACAGGGATCAAAGAAGATGAGCTGTAAAGCCCTGGCTGCACCCTCAGAACCATGAGGATGGAAGAGCTGGGATTAGGAAAAAGGAAGTTAGGAAGCAAGCTGCAGGGCCTCAGTGTGAACCCAGCTCTCAGCTGCAGCTTGGAGTCTAGCCTGGACCTCTGCATCTCTCTAAGAGTTCTGTTTAGCCTGAAAATCAGCATGTTTGCCTAGATGTTTTCACTCCAGGATGTGGGAGAAGTGCTGTCCTGACCTGAGCAAGGAGAGAAACCTTTAGGTCCAGGTGGGGATGCTGAGGTGAATGGTGAAGGGCATAGTCCAGGGCCGTGGCTCAGTTCCTCTAGAGTCATGTCCAACTGCATGTCTACAGGAGGACAGAGACTCTTCTAGAACATATGTCACATACCACATACTATATTCCGAACACATACAATCATATGCATGGCAAATGCACCGTAAAGTCACATGGCACATGAACCACACACATAAACCCTTCCACAGCTTGCCACAAATAGACAATACATATGCCATGTACCATGTACTGCACCACCCGTGGGGAATATATCTTCCATGCACACAGCACCAACCTCATCAGACAGAATCACACCACCTCACGTGTACCTCACAATCCGTTATGTACATGAACCCCACCTAGTGCACACCTCACATGCCTCTGCCCTGTACCCCACACTGCCACATACCTCGTATAAAGGCCACTTTCCTCAGACACACACCATCCACACACCTCACACACCACACACATCATGCATGCCATGAACACTGGCACACACCTGCCCTCAGGAAGCCCAGACTGTAGTTTTCCTTACAGTAGTGTGAAGTGGGTCTGCCATCACCAAAGCTTCTCCGGTCCCCCATGTGGTTTTTAGACAAAAGGCTTATTTCCCCAAAGAACAAAGATAAAGCGGGCCAATGTCTTATGAGCAGAAACTGGGGACTTATTTCCTCAAGATCTGAAACGAACTGGCAGTACCCTGGGTGCCCAGGGCTTTGTACATTCACAGAACAGGGAACTGCAGTCCAGGCATGGGCTCTGAGGAGTGAGTAATCTCTGATCAGCATCCTCATCCATGTGGCAGCAAGAACAGGACAGTCAAGGGCCCCAGCATGCCAGGATCTGTCCCAGTGTTCAACTTGAAGCTCTGTTGCTATTTCAAGAAGATATGGTAGATTGTCCAGTAATACTCGTGTAAAGTAAATAAAATTAAAAGTCCAAAAAGGAATTTTTAACTGAACATAGAATCTGTGGATGCTTCACTGGGACTTGGACTCTGAAGCCAAATATCGCTGCTGTTATTGTTGCTGTTTAATGAAGGCCTACCCCTGAAGCTGAATGGCTCCTAATAGGAGCATGTGTTTCTTTTCTATCTTCTGAGGTTGTAGCACTTGGAGCAGATGTGAGTCCCCTTGAGGCTGTGTCAGTGCAGCTTTCTACATGGCTAAGTGAGACTCAGGATATCCCAAGAGCACTCAGCTGTCCCATTCTCTGCCAGCTTCCGTGGGCTGTGGGTACTGTGAAGTGCTCACAAACGGGGGTGTGCATACCAGGAGGCAGAGCATCCATCCAGCTTCCAGGGATCAAACTGGGTTTTCACAATGACTCTACAGGGGAGATGGCTTCTGGGTATGGACTCGTGGAAGCCCAGATGTAGGGCCTGAAGAGAAGACAGATAAGGGCAAAGCCCACTCTGCTGGTCTCTGGTGTGGAGGCACTCTAGGCAGAACATCTGACCTGCCTGAGCTGGGCATCCACAATGGAGCTGAGAATACCTAAGACAACAGGCCGTGGAGTCTACCTCACACCACCCACGATGGCTATCTTCCTGTGTTTGGTGTCTTGATGGCCTGTCTCCAGGAAGGAAACCTCCAGCAGAGCCAGCAGCCTGATCCCTGAGCAGGGGGATTTGGCTGATCTGCTCTCCTTGCAAGGGTGGTTGTAGCACGAATTCTAATGAATTGGTCTTAATAATAAACATTTGGAGTCAGATATTAAGGGGTGAAAGCTAAAAGACCAGAGAAGTAGAGCACTAGAGTTCTTACCTCTACGAAATCCTCAGACCCAAAAGGGACTCCTGTCTCTTCTGGCCTTGTATTCCTCTCTCCATGCAGCCATATCCCTTCCTGTCTCCACCTTAGTGCTGGGATTAAAGGTATGAGATCCCAAGTGTGAGCTTTTTAGATTTTTTTTTTCAGATTGCTTAAATCTCCTGCAGGTTAGTGTGGCCTTGAACTCTTCCTCTTCCTGCTTCCACCTTAAAGGCGTGTGCCGCCACTGCCTAGCCTCTATGGTTAACTAGTGGCTAGCTCCACCCTTTCATCATCAGGCAAGCTTTATTTGTTAGAGCACAAACAAAATATCACCACAGGTAGTGGCCATAACCAATGGCTCTGAATAGCCCTTTGTATCACTGGGATCTAGCGTGACTCAGCAGGAAACCATCAATTTATTCACATTTGCAAAGTCTGTGACTGTGTGGGTGGGACCTAGAGCAGCTAGAGTGGACTGAGTCCATTATCCTGTGAGCTCAGAAGGAAGCATGCCTAGGCTTTCTGGAGGACCCCGGCAGGATCTTGGTAGAAGTGGACGCATCCCAAACACATCCTGTGGCCATCCTACTCATGATAACAGACAGGATCCTGGCCACGATTATCACTGAGGTCACGTGGGGCCTCCCGCAATGATTTTCCACTCTTGGTTTCATCCTGGAGGGCTCATCAATGTCATGAGCTTCTATAGAGATCTACCCATATCACATATACTGTGGGTGTAAGAAAGCTAGATAGTTCTCCAGCTCTTATCTGTCCTGTATAGCTGCTCACTGCAAGGTTTAAACCCAGGGACCCTGCCTCTCATTTTATCTTCTCCTAGACTCTCCATCCAAGGGAAGCAGTCTGGGAGCGCCACATGGTAGCTGAAGATGGTTCCCTTTCTTCTCTGTTGGTTGTGTTTTCAGAGCCTCAACTACAGGTCTCTTTACTGAGTTTTAGCATCCAGACTACTAATAAATGAATGAATGAATTAATGAGTGAATAAATAAATAGAATTAAGTTCTTGTATGAAAGAGTTTTACAAATCAGCCTCAAGTTGCCCAGCTCAGTTACCTGTCTGTCTGTCACGTGACTAGTACCTCAAAGATGTTTGTTAAATGGCTTGATGAGTCTAGGATCATATGCTGTGGGCCTCCTCCCTCCATGGCTGGTGCATGCATCTACAGAGTCCCTTGTTGAGTGACCCTTGCACTCACAAGGAGGTCCTTGTTTCCCTCATGCTTATGAACTTCATTTTCCCGGTCCTGTGCAGTTTATGTGAGGTTCTTTAGCTGGGGAGGATAGATCGTTTTTTGTTTTGTTTTGTTTTGTTTTTTTTCTGCATCCCCTATTGGTCAGAATGGGAGCAAATCTCTTTTTCTATTTTTCCTCATCAAAACCAAGTCAAGGGATGGTTCTCCTCGGCTCCCCTCTTCTCTGCTATCCTCTTCAAGGATGCTGTGTAGACGTGGGCCCTGAGAAGCTGGCTTAAGAATGACCCTAAGCAACTAACCTATCCGCCTTCACCTGGCCTGGGAGAAATGGAAACAGTGACCTGTTCCCCTAGTCTTCCAAGGACATCATGTAAGAGGCCACATCACTCAAGTGGCCTCCCCTCTCTACCTGAAATGGCTTGCGAAAGACTCACCCTGCAAGCCACCCCCAACCTTTGGGGAAGTGGCCGCTCATGCAGCTCAAGGTAACATGCAGTGTAGGCAGTAGAAGAGGGATGTGTCCTGCTGTCAGCCAGGGGGAAATGTTATACAGGGGACAAGTTCATCTCTGGGGGCTTCCATAGAATTCCACAGCTCTGCATTTCTACCCACAGCCCCTGCTGGCCCACTTACCCACGGTTTCTTCAGGAAAGATGTATCTGTGCCCTGTGGCCTTGCTCTAGAACACAGAAGAAGGACCTTCTGTAGCATTGAATAAATTCGATTAGCAGGTATGTGGTGTGACCACAGGGCCTTACAGCAGGGGCCCTGGTGATCTGGGTGGGTACTTTGATTGCTGTGAACCTATCCTCACTTAGACTCTGCTTCTTCTATAGCTGGATAGTATTGGGAGCTGGCTTTGTGGAACCTAAGAGAACCCAGGTCAGGGAAGCAGAAAGGAAAGCAAGATGTGAGGAAGCAGCATCTCCCAGGGCCTTCAGGGCTGCACCAAGAAGCAGGGTATCATCTGAGTGGGTGGGAAGCGCACACTCACTGTAGTCTCTGCATCATGAAGAACAGCACCAGCTCACCCCCAATGACTGGCACCTCCAGGAAGTGCCAAGTCGAGACTCCCTCCTCTGTGTGTGTGCCAACAGCAAGAGGCCGAGGTGCAAAGACAGCTGAGGAGAGCAGATGTCTCTCAGCACCTCCCTTAGGAGCTTATAGTCTCTGTGGACTCAGAGTGTCCAGGAGATTGGAGTGCAGACAGTCAGAGCAAGAGGGCCTCACACAGCCCTCCGCACGGGCAATCTGGCTTTTTGGCTTTTGCTCCTGCTGTACTGGGGGGTTCTTAACCATCTGCTGTTGCCAGATGCTTTGCCTTGCCTGGACACCCAGAGTGTTTCCTGGAGTCTCTGAAACATGGAACAACTCGAACTACGTGGCTCTGGGCCATTCTTCTGAAGAGCTGACCTGGTGACAGCCAAGGTAGAGGCCCAGGAGTCCTCCTGCGCTCAGGTGACCAGTTTATCCAGGCATATCTGGGGCCTTCCTTGCTTTCCAGGGATCCTACAGTCCTGGACACATGTGGCTTCTGAATTACCGTGTGTGTGTGTGTGTGTGTGTGTGTGTGTGTGTGTGTGTGTGTGTGCAAGGGGCCCTACTCCTCAAATAGATGTGTGGCTGAGCAGAAGGACTCAGCTACTCAACAGCAAACAAAAGCATCGTAGAACAACAAGAATCATAGCAGCCTGATAATCCGGTGCCCACAGTCCCAGAGGAACATGGATGGAGAGCATAGCAGGGCCAGAGGGCTGGGGGTAAACCCAACCTCATTCTCCTGAGATGTGTGCAGCCTCAGTCTGATGGTGGAAACAGAGTGATCCCAAAGGACAAAACACCCAGAGCAGCCAGGATGGATTCCTTCTGTCACTCTGGCTTGGCCAAATGGACAACCGTCCTTTTCTGGCCCACAGTCCCTGGACTCCTGTCCTTGCCACGAGTGCATTTGCTGGGGAAGGATTTACACTGGACTGCCAAGGCTGATTGGTCAGCTCTAGTCAGAAGGAGTCTTTAATAAAACAAGCCATCAGATAGCCAAAGTCACATCTCTCCTGTGTTTGGAATGCCACAGCCTGGAGTTCAGAGCCATGCCCTTCTCCGCAGTTTTACTACCCACCTAACACCCATACACATGTACTATTGATTTTTCTTCTCAGAGGATGTAAGAAATATGCATATCGGTCACCGTAAGAAGGTCTTGGCTCCCCCAGGCCACCAGCTCACAGCCTGAATTGTTCGGCCCTCAGAAAACTCCAGAATTAGAGAAAGACCATGCCCACTGTGGTTCTGCGAGTTACCCCCTTGTCCCAGTTGACATGTGAGCATGACACCTGGAAATTCCCTAGGACCATGTACCAGGGAGGGCACAAGGAACGGCAGTGACTCTTGGAGATCCCATAGTAAACTCCAAATAATGTGGGCCTCAGATTGCTGCTCCTTGAGTATTGACCTGGCTTCCGTCTAGACTCCTCAGTGGCCATGTATTCTTCCAAGACTTCAACGATCCTGGGAAGCAGGTACCCTGACTGTGGTGGGCTTCTACTCCCTGGACATTGGTTGGTACTTGCCTGTTGCTAGTGCTGATGCTGGGAACGGGGAGAGTAGCATCTGAGCCCCAAGTTTTACTAACTTGGCTGAGTTTCTCCGAAGTCACCCCTCCATCTCTTCCTTTTTTTTTTATCTGAATATTTTTTTTATTATTGTTAAAAGAAAAATTTACATTTACTCCCCTTATTCCTGGCTCTCCCGCTCCCCCACTACCCCACCACCCTCCCCCTGCTTCCTTAAGATGGGGCAGGATACCCTGCCCTATGGGAAGCCCAAGGCCCTCCCTCCTCCA
>JAQHUG010000146.1:251573-265186 GCA_028555095.1 Dicrostonyx torquatus | reverse complement strand
GCAGCTGGAAGGGGGAGCTGGGCTGGGCTGGGAAAAAATCCAGTACCCAGGCAGGGCCCTGCACCCCCTCCATCTCTTCCTTAGGTGACTTTGGTCAAGAACTTTGCCACTACACAATAAAAAATAACGCGCACAGAGTCACGCAATGTCCCTCATTCTGAGCCAGCAGAGGAAGTGGCCTGGTTTACCGTGTCAGTCGTCCGGTGTTGGAATTCCAATGTGTGGTTTCCTTACCCTCAGATGATGTTGCAGTAAATGATTGAAGAATGGAAGGGATAAAGATTAGCATTTAATACCGACCCACATGGAGACATCCTTCTGTAGCCCTGTCCTTGGGTCCCTGCCGCACTCGCCCTTACACAGTTATGCTCCCCCTAAGAGAAGCCATCTACACTGCTGCTCAGAACACACAAGCCCAGATGTGGAGATGTCTGCAGATCCCGCTGGACACTCTCCCTTTGCGGAAGGCTCTGTTAGGTGCTCTCTGCATTGTGTTAGCAGTAGCCATGAAACCACACACCCCAAGCAAAGCATTATGGAGATACTTACTGTCAACCTTAGAGGGACCTGCTGCCTGCTGCCTGACACCTTTGAACGATTGCCTCCTGGCAATTACCTCCTGGAGCTTGCCAATCAAATAGAAGAAGAATAGCAAAACACTTAGTAATTAATTAGTATAATTAATAAAGTATACTTAGTGATATAATTAATAAAAGGAACTTGACTTTGAACATACAGTAAGTTTCTCTTCTTTTTAAAGAGATGATTTATTTTTACTTTATATGTATGAATATTTTGCCTGCATGTGTTTCTGTGCATGTGTGCCACATACAAGTGCAGTGCTCAAAGAGGCCAGAAAAAGGCATCAGATCCCTAGTGACTTAAGTTACAGCTGATTGTGAGCTGCCACACGGGTGTTGAGAACCTAAATCAAGTGGAAAGGCAGCTGGTGCTCTTGACTGCTGAGCCATCCCTCCAGCCCCCATTTACTCCTCTTTAAGTTGCATCGCAGACCTGGTACTAACTGTGCTACCAGGATGCTTGTTTGTTTCCCAGAGAGCCCTGCACTTCCTCAGCTCTCCAGGGCCAGATGTGGCAGATTCCCCTGAGTGCCACCTGTCCCTGGAGCTTACTCACACAGTGTCTGATAGTATTTTTAGAGTTTTGTCTAATGCAATTTTCCTCTATATTCTCAAATAAAGCCTTTGGGTTTTCTATGAGGAAAGTCTTGGCTCCAAAGTCACAGGATGGTGTTCTAAACTTTATCCTGAGATTTTTATTTTCTTCCTGTAGTTTCCTTCCCAGAGTGGACACGTGATAGACTTCTGAGACGTGAGGATAGAGTATTTTTTTTTTTTACTACAAATGATGGCTATTTAGATAAATGCCAATAAAACAAGGGTCTTTCTCTCTGAAACTAGAACCCTCCTGCCATTACCAGAGCTTCTGTATCAGAGACGACTGCCTCAGAGCTCTGCGCTGTTTCGGTCATGTGCTCATTGGCACCCGGGTCAGAGCTGTGCTGTCCTGGTTTCTGCCACTCCATATTAACCTCTGATGTTTGACAAGGAGTGTGCTCCTTTTCTGTCAGCCTTCTTAAGCATATTCTTAGGTAAGAAAATTTCAACATTTTCCACGGTGTGTGTCAGAAAAACCCTATTCTGATGCTATTTGGAACAACTACAAATATAAACACTATTATCTTGATTAAAGAAAATGCTACAAAAAAATCATATTTTATTTTTTTTCTGACTTTTCTTTCCAGACCGAAAAAGCATCTTTTTATTTGTTCAGAGTCTCCCTCAACACAACTTTGTATTTGTCCTCCTGGGGGACCAGTGCCCTTTTTGCTCAGTTGTGTGCCCTGTGCATAACCTTACAGGCCTAATTCTGAGCGAGAGGCTATTGCCCTTCCAAAGCTAACACCTCATCAGTAAAAGGGGAAAGGGACTAGTTTTTGTTGATATCTTTTTGATCCAGCTATCCTTCATCATCAAGTTTCATTAGCATAGAATCATATTTCATGCAACAGTAATGGAGGAGACAAAAAACCAGGAGCCAGTTGGTGGGGGCGGGGCATCCCCCATGTGTTTGAGGCTGTGGTTCTTCTACTCATAGATCTCACAGATACTAGCTCTTCCTCGGGGCTCTGATCAAGTCCTCTAAACACGCACAACATAAACCAGGAATTTAGTGCTCATAGGTGTGGCAGGGAGGGGTGCAGAACACTTATTCCCCAAGGGAAACAGCCTCCACTAATGTATAAAGAGACCATCAGGTGCCAAGAGGCCCCAGTGCCCACAGGAATCTCAGCAAGGGTGGATCTACTGGCTAGAGCTGAAGGAAGAGCTCCCAGGAAGCTCAGAATCCCCCAAGTCCATCATCCATCGAGAACTAGACGTTCCTAAAAACAAAGAGGACACATTGTGATAGCAAAATGCAAAATTAATGAAGGGTGTAAATAGGCAATTTGAAGAAGAAGAAGTGCTAATAGAAGTTCAAACTCATTTTACTAATAATTATATATGTGATTGGCTTTCTGTCTTTCAAGACTTTGATTGACAAGGCTTAAAATAATTGCCAGGAGGGAGCAAGGCAGCGGGTAGGCACTCTGCACTTGTGGAGAGAGACCCGCAGGCTGGTTGCAGAAGGGGCTGATCAAAAGCCTGCTCCTTCTCAGCAAACTCTTGCCCTTTGCCTGAGAAGCCAGAGGGGCTGGCTTCTGGGTGCTGAGCAGGGTAGGTTCACCCACAGGACAGCTTGCTCACAGTGTGAGGCTAAGCGCTTCTCTGCTGATTTCTGAACTTTGTCCCATCCCCCCATCTCCCAGAGGACCAGCCACACTCACAAGCACAGGTTCATCTTTCCTGTCCTCATCCCTCCACCTCTTCCCTACATGCTTTCTAAGCTTCAAGGGTCATCCAGAGATCTCACGCAGGAAGACTCAGCTGGCTTCCCATCCTTGCTTTCTACCTCCACATCTACCTGGAGACTTTGCCTTTGCCCACAATGCCTCTGGGGCTTTGTACCTGCCTGTAGTGTGGCCCTAGGAGTGAGAGCTCCTTTGTTCTCAGTGGGACCTCTCTGAGGACAGCACAGCTGGGGTGTTAGCCAGGAGAAGCTTATCAGTGACCCTCCCCCATCCCTCCCTCAAAAAAATAAGGAACAGGACAAAAAGAACAAGAAGTTGCCAGCTGCTTCAGTTCAAACTGGCTTTCCAGGGAGCAACACAGAGTGCCCCTCCCCCTTCCCCTCGTGAACTCTTCAACTTTGGGGGATCTTAAACCCCAATACTATTCTTGAATCTCAGACATCTAATTATATCAGATTAAATTCTGGGTAAAATGGGCTTTTAAGAAAAACACAATTCTTTTCTGGAAGGGCCCTCCCTGGGGGAGACACAGGAGAGGGAATGTCAGGGAAAGAGAGCTAAGCCCCATGGCTCTGGGGTGTGGGGTGCTCAGTTTGAGCCACTCTCTTTCTAGAGTATATTCTTGTTCCCATGCTTTCTCTAGGTAAACTCCTGACTGCTCACCCAGCTATGGGGTTCAGTGTGTGCATTCTTCTCCTTCCGAAACTTCAGAACCACGAGTGTTCCTGGGGTGGAGACCAGTATGTCACCTCCCCATAGTGGGCCAGCTTGAGACTGAGGAGCCTGGTGTCAGATCAGCCCTGTCACTACTCATGTCCACAGTCCCTGGATGTGAAAGGTGCTGGGTGCTGGGGTTGGCTACTGAAGCCTCCTCTGTAGATGGGAGGCCATAGGGAACCACCAGACCATGAAGAGCAACTGTGGAAACTAGGGCATCCCTCAAGGTTCCGGCTCTGGTGCTGAAGGGCAAACAGAGTTACCAAAAGCAAAAAGGATACATAGACTCTAGACCGTGAGACAATGTGGCAATGGCTCAGAGTAAGGACAGGCAGCCTCAGTAGAGTGTTCAGGGCCTGAGGTCCCTGGAACAGAATGGGTGGAAGGCATGACACAGTTGCTGCATCCTCGGGATTCCTGTAGGAGTGCCCTGAGATCCTGGAACCTGGAACCTGGAGGAGCCGCGATACTCCAGAGAGGGAGTCATCCTCTGACTAGAATGGCCTTTTCAGGCAGAGTGCTCTGAAGCAGAGTAGTCTCCGGTCCTAACAAACTATCCCCTTGTCCTCATTAGAAGCTTTTAGGATGGCAGGCTGGAGCTGCTTGTCTGCGTTTTCAAAAGGCTAGATGCAGCTGTTGGCCCAGTGAGCTGGATGGACCAGAGAGGGAGGGCGACCTTTGTCTCCTTTGTACACTGCAAAGGTTAGCGTCTATATGACCTTTCCACAACAACGGACTCCCTGCATGAGTCCTCTGGCAGCCACCAGATACCCTAGGCTGGCAGACAAGACCCTCATTACTGTGCCCAGCTGCTGAGATGAGTCCATTCCAGATCCTGGAGGAAACAATAGGTATGTTCCTTAGGCTGAGGAATCACACTGTCACAGGGGCCAGAGGCGGCCCCTCTAAACGCCAACACCAACCACTGGCTTAGCACGGCAGTCTGGCAGCCCCTCATAGGAATCTGAACTCCATGAATGCAGATAGAGACCAACTCAGAGGATGTTCTCAGCATCTGTGCTAGGATCTCACAGTACTACTGTCTCCTAGTGAGGAACAAGTATGCTCAGTGGGATGATATATCCTATGGAGTGGAGAAGAAATGGATTGTGATACATGGTGGTCACATCTCTGTCTGAATTTCCAATCCTGGTGATATGGATTAACTGAGAATTACCTCTCACCGGTTGATATGTTGAACACTTGGTGCCTAGGTGGCAATGCTGTTTGGGGAGGAAGAAGTGGGTTCTTGGGGGAGGAGGGCAGGCTCTGTCTGCTGATTTCTGGAAGTTTCCCCTTGCCCAGGGGTACAACCTGCCATTTTCTCCAGGCAGAATGCAGGCGCAATGGGTCTTTAGGCTTCTCTTCCCCCATGCATGGCTTCCCTGTCTTGTCACTCTGCTCAATTTTATAGTTAAATTTGACTTCAAAAATTACAAAAAAAAAAAAACCATTAAACAGAGAGTCCTCAGGTGCCCCCTGGTGCTGATACCTATTTTTTATCACGAGAACAGGTTCCTCAAAGCCCAGGTGTGTGGCTTCTGCTTCACTGTAGTTTTGCAGAAGACCAAGCCCAAGGACCACAGCGCATCCATGCCGCTCAAGCCTGGATTAAGAGCTTGCAGTTTAATTTAAATCAAAGTTACAGGGAATCATGACTATTCCTATCCTGGAAGCTCACAGGGAGACTGATACAGAGCTCTGGGTGTCTGAGGGCTACAGATCCTCAGCAGTCAGGCTTTGAGTTCAGCTTGGATTACACGGACTGTAGACACCTAAGATGTCTAAGGTGGACAATTATAGGACAGACTGATAGACACTGGGCCTCCTTATCCCTCCTACATCACGATTAAATGATGTGTCCCTCCTCCATAATTATCTGAAGACATGCCAGGTCCCAAGAGGTACTGGTTCCCTAAAGTATTGACTCCCCAAACCCTCCCCTTCCTCTCCCTCCTCTTTTCTTCCTCTGCCTGGCTTGGACCAACCTTTCACAATCCCTTTCAAGAGCTGCCTTTCCAGCCTCTGTTGGCTGAACATGAACACACAGCCCCTGATAACAGGCAGGTGCATCCTCAGCTCGCTGAAGGTCTTTGCTGCTGAAAAGGAACTCTGGGCCAGGAGGCCGCAGTTGGTAAAACACTACCAGAGCTTGGTTCCCTAGGTTTGATGGGAGGTCATAACCTCCCCAGAGCATCTTGGGGCACCACCTAGGGCTTAGTTCAACTTCTGTCCCATGCTGTGTAGCTCAGGACTCTCACAGCTTCTTGAAGTATCCCAGCCTGAATTTCTACCTCTAGGGTGACAGTTACCCCTTCCAGGGTCACCTCCGAGTTTCTGTGCAAATGTTCTTATGGTGTACCCAACATGCTGAAACCCAGTGACCAATTCTAAGTCCCCCTGGGTCCCCAGCTTTTCTGTCTCTGGACTCTATACTCTAAAGGGTTCTGGTACTTCGGACATTTCTTTGGACATCTTCCCAGGTGCCCAAGCCCTGTTAACTGCACCTAGGGCAGACCAACAGTGAGTGGGCAGGGGCCACACATCAAGGGTTGTGGTGTAACCATTCCTCATCACAGATAAGGATTAGTGACTGACGTTATCACTGAAGTCCAGGTCAACCCAGGCAGATCTTGCACACACACTGAGTTGACACACAAGCTGCACTCTCGATAGCCCATGTTGACCAAAGAGCCAGGCAAAGGCCTCCACCGCAGACAAGGCAGGTGTCCCCAAAAGTGTGCACTCTCAGCCCAGGGACCCATCTATGCCTCCCCTGTCCTGGCTGATGTCCCACCAGGTCTGGTCTCTGTTTTGTCTTGTTCCTCGTATCACGAAAGCAGAGGACACGTGTTGCGCTTGCTCCTCTGACAGGCAGAGAATTGTGTAGGTTATGAATATCAACTGGCAGGTGACAGGTGACAGACATTGCCAACCTTCAGCTCCAGACTAAAATAACACAGTATTGACCTTGCTCAGAAAGGCTACCGAAATAGAAAGTTCAATACTCTCTATTTTAACTGACAGTTAAAAATTCAATAAATCTCCCTGTGCCAGACACCTGTATGTATGCAATCAAACTAAGTAAATACCCTCAGATTTCTTACAGGAGGTCCGGCTTTTATGTGTAAAGCCACTGGCCGCAGCTGGAAGGGATCGAGGTCCCTCACGCGAGAGAAAGGTCTTTTTGAAAAGTAAATAATTGCTCAGTCAATCATGGATCACGGACTGGTCCAGGAGTTGCTTCAGCTCTGCTGAACTATTGGCTACAGATAGAGCTGGAGAAGGGAGAGCCCTTGTCTTCTGCTATATACCCAATGATGAGCCTGCTAGTCTCCAGAGGACAGCTCCAAACCTGTAGACATACAGTTAGCCCTGGTTATATCGGTGGGTCGTAAAATGAGCCAAAAGACTTAGATGTAGGAAAGAGCCTTTTAGAGAGGAGGAAAGGATCTCAGAAGTGGAAGGAAGAAAGAGAGTGTGGGGATGAGAGGAACTGGAGGGCCTTATAGACACATGCATGTAATTGGCAAAGAGCAAACTTACGATAATGGCAATCATTCCAGTATAAATAGACCCATCATGGCCACCACAGATGAGGTTCTAGTCCACTTCAACAGCAGAAGTCAGAATGACAGCTATCTCCAGAACCATTAGGGCATGGATCTATCCACAGGCTTCAGGATAGGACCAGGTGCAGATTAGCAATGGATACAGGATGGTAGGGTCATTGAGGGCCCAAAGAAAACCTGTCATGCAAAAGAAAAGAGTCATTCTAATTGTGAACCTTGATGGCCAACTTGACTGTGTTTGGAGTCACCAAGGAGACTTGGTTTCTATGTCCCCTTAACTGTAGTGATACCTAGCATGGCTGTGTGCCACAGAGCTAATGCATGCTAGGTGACAGGACCTCCTCAGATGCAACAGGTAGCATTTTCCTCCCTTAAGCATGGTCCAGGAAAAGCAAGCACATTCTAGAAGACTCAGCCTCTGGGCTCTCCCAGACTCTCATTTCAGCAGCTAGGGAGGCTAATCAATGGAAGACTATACCCCCAAAGACTCCGAGTTCAGTATCTGGGTTCCTCTAAGTTAAGATCCACCTGTAAAGCACCCCCCAGGACAGAGCATGGCTGCGCAAGACCCTGCATCTGTTACATCTTGGTGTCTTTGGCATCCTCAGTCACCACCATGGCAAGGATTTCTTATTTCTTCTTCCTCTTCCTCTTCCCCTTCCCCTTCTCCTCCTTCCCCTCCTCCTCCTCCTCCTCCTCCTTCTCCTCCTCCTCCCTCTTCTTCTTCTTCTCCTTCTTCTTCCAGTTTTTGGCAGGAAAGTAACAGCGGGGGTCAAGGGAAAACTTCACTGACCTCTGAATGTCTCTCCAAACACAAATGAGACCTCTGCCCCTGAGTCTACCAATTGCACAAGATGATTATGATCACTGCTGTGACTGTTATTTCTGGGAATTGCAGTTGATTTGTGAAAAAGATTTGTTTGTTTCAGACACTAGAGACATCAACAGATGTCTGGATACTCTGGATACTCCCAAGGAGACGTTTAGGAATTTTCTTATGATTGATTGGGCTTCCTTATCTGGGAAGTTTTCTTCTTTAATCTTACACTTCATTGCTTCCTCCTGATGGTACTAGAATTTCAGAAGGCACACTCAGGTAGCCAGAGCACCCTGATCTGTACCCCAGCACGGGGGTTCCCCACAGCAGTTGAAGGGAGAGGAACAGAGAGAACAACCGAGTACAGGGTCCAGTCCTGCGCTACTGTTCAGTGCCTCTGTGACTCGGCCCTCAACTCTTGGATGGACTTACGGTCTCAAAATACAGGGAATTTGCTGCCTGCTTAGCAGGTGACAGCAAGGATAGACATATAGCGGTGCTCTAGCAGAGCACTCGTGAGTATTGTGACCATGGGTAGCAGTAACGGTGTTTGCTGCATGGAAGAATATGAGGGGTAAGAGTGTGGAGGACTCTGAATCTCATCCTAAGTTGGAAAGATGAGACGGCTCAGTTGTCCACACACCCCTGTCCTCCAGGTACCCTGAAGTGCTAAGTTACAAAGGCCACATAATTCCCACCAGGCCACCAATGGAATTTCATTGAACAAACTTGGGTTCTGTGGGAGCCTCACCACACATTGAATTCATCTGCCCAGGTACTTGACCCATAGGCACCCAAGAGGCCCTTTTGGACTCTGATTTGTTAAATTCATCAGTGATAATAACTATAGCCATCAGAGTCCCCACTGCTTACCATGCCTTGGTGAAAGTTATGGGACTTGTATCTCAACCCCTCTGCTTTGATTTCCTCTAGGGAAATCTGCACGTGAAATCTCAGCCCTCTTCAGACACCAACATTATCCCATAATTAAATGAGCAGCAGCACTGGCCTGGGGAGGTCTAGACTTTGAAGATACATTTCTACATAGCACAATTTTTGCATATGCACACACGCCACACACATGTGCACACAGATATTCAAATACCATATAGAAGCATGTACATGCATGCAGGTACATACAAGCATTCATGCATACACACACACACACATGCACACACTTAGATATATGTGCTCACATATCATACATGTGCACAAAAGCATGGTCAGAAATATGTATACATCAACACATGTATTGACACATACCTGTGCATACATCACACACAAGCACACCATTTTGTGTCCCTGTAGGGTCCATAGGGAATGTTGATGGTACAAAGCTTCTTGTGACAGTGGCCTTAGCCCCCCCCCACAGTAGTATGAGACAAGCATTGGTGGCTGAAACAATCCCTACTTCTGTCCCTAGCTAAGTCTCCTGGTGCAGGCCACATTTGCTCTGTGGAGGAAAATGGTTTCTAGAACCTATGTGTCTGAATCAGACTGGTAGCAGCTCTACCTGGCATGTGGCTGCAGCTGGCATCTCTTGACAGGTTGAGGAAGGCCAATTAGCAGAAGGCTGTGGTGTTCTTTGAGCCAGCGATGCCTCTAGGGCAGAAGAACCAGAGGACAGATTAACTAGCTTATTTATCATTTCTCTGGTCCTGGCTCCAACAGTTCTAAACAGAATTTGGCTGTTGGAATCTTTTACTTGAAAAAGACATCTCCCCACCCTTGGATTGCAAACAATTTGAAATTTTGTTTCAGTGTGTGTCATTCCTTTCTCATTGAGCCACGTCCATGACCAGCAGGGTCTCTAGCCAGGCACAGAGATTTGGAGTCTGATGTCTCATAGTGCAGCGGGTGTGTGTGATAGAACGGGGTAGGCTGGGCATAGAAGCGGGTGTCCCAAGCATTGGCTCAAGCAAACACCTCAAGATGTGCAGAACATTGTGCTGTGCCTGAGAGACCTGGAGAGCCCTGGCCCCAGAAAACCAGCAAGGGAGGACCTGGATGCTGGACTGGGTAGACCAGGGCTTTCATTCACTGGTTCACTCATTTAGCTGCCTGTTGACTTTCTCCCTCATCCCTCCATTTGTTCCACAAACAGCTGTCGAAAAACCACTAAGCTCTAGTGTGTTGTTATTTCAAGTTCAGGGACAAAGCAAATCCCTACCAGGTGGTGGTGGTGGTGGTGGAGGCGGTGGTGGTGGTGGTGGTGGTGGCAGTGGTGGTTACCATCCTGGTTGGACTTGAGAGAGGGAGCAAAGGAAGCCAGTGCACAGGAGTCTGAGTTGGTGGGTGGTAACGGCCTGGGTAAAGGAGAGGAAACTGTGGGTCTCTGGAGAAATGCATGCAGCCTCAAGACAACGGAGGAACAGGACTGGAGGAAGGTAGTGGCTTTCCCCCTCAACCTCTGTAGTGGACAACTTAGAAGCCAAGCCCCTTGGGGACATTCACTCTCTGATTCTATGGCATGTGTGAATAGGATGCAGCAGTAGAAGCAAGGGGGAAAGTCCGAGCTGCCAGGGGTCAGCCCTGCCCTAGTCTACTGCCCTTAGGAGTGTAGAGGCCCCCAGTATCCTTGAGAAGATGCTGGGGAAGCCCAACATCACAGAGTTGGAGCAGAAGACCATTTGCCATGTGCCATGGCTCCCAGTCTACTGCTCCCAGCCAAGGATTAGGACAGGAAACAAATCCAACTTGGTAAGGCATCCAGCAGGAGCCAGAGGAGGACCTGGTGTTTGGGGGCTTTGGGGAGAGGGGCTGGTTCACCCAGGGTTATCATTACTTGGGAGTCTAGGCAGGAAGAGTGGCAGCTCAGCTCAGTCCAACACTCGCTGTACCCTAGAGCAAGTGAAATGTAATTACAGTTAAACCTGGAGAAGACTTCTACATAAGGGAGGGCCACTGACTGGGGCTACCCACCACCCTTCTGTCTTCTCAGAAGCCCCCTCCTGGAATAAGTCCAAGGTGTAAGACATTGGAGTTTGTTTTTTTTTAAAGGGAACAACATTTCTAATAAGATTGCTGCAACATTCACATAAGGGCTTACAACCTTTCTGCTCCAGTGCATACAAGAGGACCCTCCCAAGCAAGGACTATGCAAGAATGCCTCTTTTCACCAACACTTACTATAATGCCTCCTCCTGGCTTTCTCCTTCGCCATTGTGAAACTGAGCCTACCTCCTAGACAAGGAAGATAGTTTTATCTTCAGCATTGGATCTTAGCTCTGGGCAGAAGGAAAAGGAGCAAGGAGTGGGGCCGAGTGTAAAATCCACCCTTTACCTACTTGTTTCAAAGGTGCCCTGGAGCTCTGCAGAGAGGCAAGTCTACTGTTCCCAGCAGCAAAGACTGAGTCAGGGGCAAGACTGGAAGTGTTATCACTTTCTTTTATTTTGCTTCCTTGTTCAAAGGTCACAGGAAGAAATATACCCACAGGGGGAAGTCGTTCTTCCTCAAACCTCTATAGAAAACAGTCTGCCTTTCCCATGAGATTCAGAAAAGTGACAGAACTTTCTGGAACTGTGGGTGGATTTGAAGCCAAGCAGCCAATTCCAGTACCATCTGTTGTAACCTTTGGACCAAACCCTTCTAAGGGTTTCCATCAGGGGTAGTCCCAATGAGGTGTTATCTCCTGTAAAGGACTAAGAGTTCCCGTGACCGGAACTAAGCAGATTTGATTGGAAACCTGTCTCCATGCTCAGAGCAAACCTCTAATTTTGCATTAACCTGACACTTGGTGCTTCATTTATTTTAACATTTATGGTAATGGTTTTTGATTTTTTTTTTAAGATAAAGGGGATAGAGAGTACAGGGTAACAAAACGCAATTGACAGTAAGTGCTTATTATATAATTATGGGATCTTTAATATGCATATTTTCTCTGTGGTTGGTAGCAACTAAATACATAATTACTGAGTTTTAAAGAAGAATATTATCTACAGAACCTTCTGTCTGATGAAAAGTAGGAAAAGATTCTGCCTGGAGTGGATGAACCCACCCCACAATGTTAGGTCGGTTAAGGTGAGAGGCAGCAGGCCCATGTGCAGGGAGGAGGCCGCAGACCCTGAACTAGGTGGGCATTAGAAAATGAACTTGTTAGCAGTGAGCAGCCGGCTCTAGCAGAACGGGAACGGTTGAGTCTACTGCGGTTCCTAAAGCAAAATACCACAGGCAGGGTTGTTCACACATCCCAGCCCTGAATTTCTTACTCTTCTGGAGCAAGGGAGTGTAGACTCAGCATCTGTTAGGAACTGCTGGGGAATGACCTGCCCAAGAACACCTCCACTCTGCACCCTCGCAATGTGAGGGAGGTGAAGAGTCCCCAACACCTCTTTACCAGGACCCCAGTCAAACTTACAGTGAGACACCTCCCCCATGACGTCATCACAGTCCAGGCCCACCTTGCTGCCCACTGCTTGTCAATCAGGTTTCAGCATGTGTGGGGGTCACATGCTCATATGATAACAGTGAGTAGATCAAAGAGAACCATTCTGAACGTGGTGTGGGCTTCAGCAGAGCTGGGTAGGGGCATTAAGAGTTGGGAAGTAAGAACCATCAGATGGGAATGCACAAGAGGGGCTATAAGTGCAGGCTGCCCTCTTCAGACACAGATGTGCAGGACACCACTCAGGGGAGAACAATGGGGGACTCCAAGGGAGGTGGATGGTGTTTAGAATCATATCCAAATAGCACAGAAGGCTTGGAGTTCAGATACAGAGATGGTGATGGTGTCCATGGGGAGATCTACGCATACTGTCATTGTTTGCTTTTCTGTCGCACTGATAAACACCATGACCAAAAGCAACTTAAGGGAGATGACGTTTTATCTTATGGAAGACATATTTTATCTTCTACTTCCAAGTCCTCGTCTATCATTGAGGGAAGTCAGGACAGGGACTCAAGGCAGGAATCTGAAGGCAGAAACCTAGAACAGAGCTATGAAGGAATGATGCTTACTGATTCAATCCCTCTGGCCCATGGTCAGTCAGCTTTCTGGACATCTGCCCAAGGGTGGCTCCAACCATAGTAGGCTAGGCCCTCCCACATCAATCCACAAGCTGTTCTCCACAGACACGGTCTAGGCCGATCTGTTGTTGTAGTCAGTCCCTCAGCTGAGACTTTCTCTTCGCAGATGGTACTTTTATTGTTCAGTTGACAATAAAAACTAACCAGAACAATCCCCCTGCTCCTTGCTGACTTGACGTAAAACACATCATCATTAACGATAACCTGTTACAGCTCCTTTCTTGTCCTAAAGTCTCATGTTATCATCGCAATATAAAATAAAACAATTTCAAAAGTTCCATAGTCTTTTGATATTCCAATATTTTAAAAGTTCAGTGTCTCTTTAAATGTCCAAAATACCTCATCTTTGGGTAAAAAAAAAAAGTTATGAACTTTGTTATTCTAAGAGGGAAGAGCAAGTGCACCATTAAAACCAGATCAAAGCAGAACCCCCAATCCAGCCGTGTTAAATCAAACCTGTAGCTCGGTGTCTGGCATCTGGAGCTCACCTGTGATCGTCTCAACTTCAAAAGGCTTGGGCAGCTGCACTTGTCAGCCCTGCCACCCTGTCGGGGACCGTCGCCCCAACATAGAAACTGATGTTTTTCCCCAAATGTGTCCCCGGAGACG
>JAQHUG010000146.1:223478-245370 GCA_028555095.1 Dicrostonyx torquatus | reverse complement strand
ATGCAGTAGTGACAAGTGAGCAGACACATGCAGATGCAGTAGCAGTGGCGGCACTACTGAGGTAGAGTGTGCTTCTGTGGGATAGCCCGAATACTGGTACAGGAAGGTGGACACAAGGTTCTAGTCTGGAGTGCCCCTGGGCTCCAGAGTTTAAAGCCAGAGGAAAGAAGGACATGAATAGTGTGGAGAAGTGGGAACCACCAGAGCAACAAAGACAGAATCCTCTCATTATACACACATGCACAGACAAACACACCACGGTATGCAGGTATTATACATGGATACGTGTTCACACATGCACAATACACTCAGTGTGTATCACACAGATACACATGCGTGGGCACACATACACAGAAACAGTGAATGTGTATTGTATATATGCACACCTATGTGGACACACATACACTCATATACACAGTGACTGAATATTATATAAAGATACACATGCATTCACACATGCACAGACTCATAGTGAGCAGGTATTATACATGGATGCACATGTGCTCACACATACACTAACCTGCATGGACAAACAGACACAATGTACCTACACCTTCAGAGGGTATTAAGCAAACAGCATAGATATTTTTATAGCACACACATGTACTGTGTATACACATATTTCTGTAGTGGAAGTGTTGTGTGAGGGTGCACTCAGAGGTATTCACACACATACGTAATGGAAAGACTGTTCATGCAGATGTGAGTACACACCAATATGCATGTATACACATGCGCACACGCACACACAGAGGATAAAGTATGAGCTGGGGATTCTGACTCGGTCTCCATCCTGCACTCTGCCTGCAGTCCCCTCATCCTTCTGCTTGTGACAGCCAGCCCTCTTACCCATATCCAAAGCACCACCGAAAGATCAATCTGATGTAAAAACAGATTCACATTTGACATTTTAGAAAACAAAACACTTCAGACCCAGAGAGAAGTTAATAATACGAAACAGACAGGCATTTCCTGACACTCAGGTTTAGTAATTTTTGAAATATTTGCTTTAAACATTTTCCTAAGGATCCTAGTGCGCTCAGGAGCTGACAGGTCTTAGTCCCAGCTCCAGGGTGTCTTGTTTCCTCTGGCTGGTGACAGTTCTGTCCGACAGGCAATGCATAGCCTTCTCCGTTCTGTTTTTAACTGATACAGGCATGTCTCCTGAGCTAGGTGGGAATCACCGTGTATGCTGTACAAAACAGGCCAGTGGGGGATGAGGAAATGATCACCGGGTGAGAGTGACGACGTGCAAGCATAAGGACTTGAGGCTGGACACCAGCACCCATGCAAATATCCAGGCATTGTTCATGCACTGTAATCCCGGTGCTGTGGGTGGTGGAGACTCAAGGATGGCTGGCACTGGCTGAACACCAGTCTAGCTCCAGAATCAGCGAAACTCTGTCTCAAGAGATCAAGGCAGAAAGTGACAGAGCCCAGCACTGTACATCTTCCTCTGACCTCTGTGTACATGCATTCATGTGTACACTACACACATGTGCACACTGATCATGCACACACACACATACACAGCAACAACATCAGGTGAGTACTTTCCTCTGTGTACCTCATCAGCATCTTCATCTCCAAAACCTTTGACCTTGACACGTATCCGTGTACACGTGCACATGGTTTATCCTCCTCAGCTTCCTGCCGGCTTTCTATGGGGGGGGGGAATAAAATGCACCAAGGTGAGTTCCTGTTTGTGATTCTGCAGGGCATCCTGAGAGGTATATCACTGCATACACATGAGAGCAAGACACTGCTGGCTTCCTTTAAAGCCCTTGCACACCCAATCCCGAGGACCCTAGGACTACAGCCCCAAGTTCAGCCCATGCCACCCACGCTTGGCTCAGTCGGCTGCGTGGTTCTTGCTAATCCTGGGGATAAGGTGTGGAGTATCCGCAGCATTTTAATTTTCTTGATTAATGATGAGACTGAGAAGATCTTGGGAGCGTGCGAGCCAGCTCTTCACATTTCTCCTTTCTGCGACTCGTCCTTGTTTGGGATGCTGAAGAGCATACTTCTTGGTGATTTTTTTCAGGAATGATTTTCATGTTTTGAATAAAATCCCGTGTTTAGTAAAGTTTCACAGACACAGATAGCTTCTTTCATCTCTGGCCTGTGTTTCATTTTTCTGTTGTAGGTCAGTCACAAGACTGTTCTGTCTAAAGGGAAGGCACATGCACCCACACATGCGCTCACAGAGGCCAGTGGTTGACACTGAGTGTTTTTCTCTCTCCTTTCATGTTGTGTTTGAAAGAGTTTCTCACTGAACCTGAGAATTGCCTACATGTTCCATGGATATACCTGTGTCTCCTCCTCCCAATTCTGTGGTTATGGGAGCACACCACCAAGATCCACTTTTATGTGGGTATTGGGATTCCACTTCAGATCCCAGTGCTTGCCCAAATAAGCACTCTGATCACCAAGCCATCACTCTGGCCCTGAAGTTTTACTGCTTTTTTTAAAACTTAACTTCTTTATTGATTCTTTGGGAGTTTCACATCATGCACCCTAATTCTGCTCACCTTCTAATCCTCCCATATCCTTCCCTCACCCTTGCAGTGTCCCCTAAAAGAAAATTTTAAAAAGCCAAAACAAAACAAAGCAAGCAAACAAGCAAGCAAAAACAAGAACAATACAAAAACCTCCTTGCTTCTCCTTTTCTGCTTCTCCTTTCCAACACCTTTTCATCCATCCTAGGGGCACAGGAAACCTCAGTGTATCGTAGTATACACTTTTGTCCAGTCAGCTGATTTTTTCCAGTCAGCTTTCCTAGTTCATTGCTATGAGTCAGTGATCTGATGTAGATGTGATTTTTCTCATTCCCGCCTACCCCACTGGACCTCTTTCTCTCCGCCCACCAGATCTCCACAGCCACTTATAGAATAACCACTCTGAGGCTTAATATCAGTTACCATTGTTTGGCCAATGGCTTAGGCTTCTTACTGGCTAGCTCTTTCTTATAAATTAACCCATTTCTATTAGCTTATATTTTACTAAGAGGCTCATGGCTTGTTACACGTCTAAATGCCGTGTCTCTGCCTCCGCTTTCTCTCTCTTCCCATCCTTATTTCAATTTCCCACCTAGGCATATTCTACCTGGCCATCAGCTGAAACAGCTTTATTCATCAACCAATAAGAGAAGCACACAGTCACAGCATACAGAAGGACATCCTACATCAGTCTGGTTCAAGTTTTCTGGTTTGAAGCACACCATCATCACTGGATCCCCACCAAAACCCCTCTGGGATATCCCTTGGCTGCCCCAAGTCATGGAGATCCTGCAGGTTTTGCTCCGCAAGACCAGTCCTTTCTCAAGCTCCAACAGATGGGGTAGACATTAGCGTGTGCCAACCCAAGATTGAGCAGTGGGCTTGAGTGGTAGATGAGCAGGTTGGTCTGGGCCCCTGGGACCACCCACCTCAAAGGAGGGGGCAGAGTCAACTCCCCTACACCTCTGCCCTTGGGGTCAGTTCACCCTCACCTGTGGTGATGGGGTGGGGCCATCTCCCCAAAGTGCAGGAGCTAGTTTTTACCTTTTCTTAACCTCCACACTTCCAGATAGTGTTTAGGCCCCTTTCCATAATCTTATACCATATGACCATTTCTATGATAGCTTTCTGAGAGAAAATAAAACTTAAAGGAAAAGGTTCATTTTGTTTAGGTCTTGGCTTTGAAGGTTTCAGCCCTTGGTGTGTGGACCTGGTGCCTTGGGCCTGTGTGAGGAGGAAGTGTGCCTCTTGTTGCCCTTCAGTTCAAGTCAATGACTTTGTAAGTGGCTTTCTCTGGTGGCTTTGGTCTTTCTTAACCCTTTGCTCCAATTTCCAGCGCATCATTGCTTCTGGCTCCTGTTTCAAACCATTCACTAGCTCTGATGGGCCTGAGAGTTGATCACCTCTCCCCAGATTTCTGAGGCTGAGGTTAGGACCACACTGAGCCCTGGACTCCATATTTTGGCCTCATCTCAATTGCAAAGTTGACTTCACGTCTGTGGCCTGCAGAATACTTAACATCACAGCCAGCGACTCTGCCTCACCCGCTTTGCCTCCCAAGATGCTTTCAACAGAGTGCTCACCTAGTGCATCCTCTTCTGGTTGTCAAGATCCCCTTTTAGGAGATTTTACCCCAGAACACAGTGTTTTAACATCAATAGAGAACCCTTAGCATGACCTTCTTGTCTAAATCTCCTTTTCACCTCAGGAACAGGCAGTTTGGATTTCACTGTCCTCCCACTCCTGAGGCTGCTAAGCTAGAGAGTGAGACTGGTCTGTGGTCACCCACATAGTGGGTCACGGACATGCTGTGAATGTGAATGTGGCCAGCTGGTATCAGCAAGAAACAGAGCGAAAGATTCCTGTTCAACATGGTTACACTCTAAGTTGCTTTGGAAACCATAAGTTTACATTTGCCCCCAGCAAGGCACCCAGGGACAGCTGGTACCTGACCAGTTCTCAAGGAGTTAGAATAAAGGGTGAAAATGGCTCCCCAATGGCAGACCGATGGCTCCTCCTGTCAGCTACCCAGCAGATTAGGATTGGGAAGGAAAGTGTGTCTCTACAGAGTGCTGAGAATACAATCTCAGCCTCGAGTGGATTCCATAGATAGAGTGGTCTGAGCCTCGCCTGGAAGTCCCCAAATCTTTAAGGACAAAAATGTCGTTGTATGTGAAAGCTTATGGAAACATTTCCCATTAGAAGAAAGAAGAGGAGGTTGGAGAGATGTCTCAGCAGTAATAACATCGGTTGCCCTGCTAGAGGACTGGGTTCAGTTCCCAGCAATCACGTGGCAGGTCACAACTGTCTATAACTATAGTTTCAGGGGATCTATCACCCACACATGAACATAAATGCAGGCAAAATACTAATACACATAAGAGAGAGAGAAAGAGAGAGAGAGAGAGAGAGAGAGAGAGAGAGAGAGAGAGAGAAAGAAGTTTCTTGTCTTAGTTAGATTTCCATTACTTTGAAAAGTCACCATGATCAGGGCTATTCTTTTTTTTTTTTTTTTTTTGGGTTTTTCGAGACAGGGTTTCTCTGTAGCTTTGGAGCAGATCAGGGCTATTCTTATGAAGGAAAACATTTAATAATGTGGCTTACAGTTTCAGAGGTTCAGTTCATTGCCATCATGGTGGGACATGACGGCATGCAGACAGACATGGTGCTGTAACTAAGAATACTATATCTCCTGATGGACAGGCAATGGGAAGTGAACTGAGACACTGGGCTTGGCTTGAGCAGATATGAGACCTCAAAGCCCACCTCCACAGTGACGCAGTTCCTCCAATAAGGCCACGCCTACTCCAACAAAGCCACACCTGCAAATAGTGCCATCCCCTATGAGTTTATGGGGCCAATTACATTCAAACTACCACACTTCTGTCAAGTAAACTGCTTCAGTTTTTGTTCAGTCTGTGATATTAGCATGCTTATCTATATAGCATGAGAGACGGTGACCAATAGGGAAAGAACCGAAGGGGGACTGAGACAGAGATGGAGACACAGATGCAGAGAAATTGTAGAAGGCCTCCAGTGGAACATGTTGGATACTGAAGGGATCAGGACACAGCTCTTACTATGAAACACACATGTAATGGTACTGAAAATTTATTTTCAACTTCTGAGAATGAAGATGGCTTTTCGTTTGTTTTATACCCTAGTCCCAAGCCTGTCTTGAGTAACATGTGAAATCAGGTGGTTGAGGGGTGCAGGTACCCCCTCCTTGAAGAGTTCTCTGCATGTCAGAAGAAATGTGCACACATGGCATTCCTGTGAGCTGTGGAATTCCATGGCATTCCATAGGTACCATCTGGGACCTTAGTCACTCTGTGTTTGTCTTGGAGCTAGAAGGATGAAGTGCCCTTGGATCTTGCTTCCTTTCTGAGTGGTGAGTACTGTCCATGTGGCCACTTCCTTCAGCTCCTGGGACTGGTAGTCACAGTAAGGCTGGCTTCTGACTGTGAAGGAAGGGTCAATCACAAACCAAGGAGCAAGCACACAAATGACACAAAAAGACACAAAGGGTGGGGAGTGGCCACCTTGTGTAAGTAGTGTGTTGGGACAGCTCTCAAGAGGGGTGACATTCAAGCAAAACAATGCATATGTCTGTGTTTTAGGGCAGGGTATGAGATGTGGGTGGCTGGGTCAGTGTGTACTCACATTATTGAATACTAAGCTTTAAAAACATTATTTTAATTATGAAGTGTTAAAGCTCACAGAATACATCAGGAAACGGCTGAACTGGACCTAAGTGTTCACCTCAAGAATTAGCTCATAAGAATACTGTATGTTTGTTTAAAGCTGAAACACTTCCCTGTGTTCCATGGGCTGTGTTGTCTCCATGCTGACTTGTACTGCCCAAGGGCTTCTCTGCACTCGGCTTGCAAGGTGCTCTTCATCCGCTCTGGCTCGCCCATCACATGCTTGGCCCACATTCATCACACAGGCACCATTTCCTTGACAATTTTACAGTTCCCTTTCTTCATGTTCAGATGTGAATGCTTGCAGCTTTAGACACTGAGAACAACTTTATACCAGAAGTCTGTGTTTTTTCCTTAGTATCTTCTGCCCGTCATTAAGGCTTTTTAATTTAATAGCATTCAAACTGCTCAAGCATTTCCTTTGTGGTTACTGCTCATTGCACCTTGTATAGAAAACTTATCCTACTCCAATGTAATAAAAATATTTTCTGAGACTGTTTTTCCAAACTGTCATTATGTTTTTATAAGCATTTAGTCATCCTGGATTCCATATCTGTGTCCTGTGTAAAGGGGCGTGCCTTAGTTAGAGTTGTATTGCTGTGAGGAGACACCATGACCACAGTAACTCTTCTTCTTTTTTATTAAGAATTTTTAAATACAATATTTTCTTCTTTTACATAGCTATCCCTGCTCCTACTCCCTCCCCTTCTCCCACTTCCTCCACCTTCCTCCCACTTCCACCTCACCCTCCACTCCTCAGAAAGGGTAAGACTTCCCATGCGAAGTCAACAAAGTCTGATACTTCACTTGGAGGCAAGACCAAGGCCCTCCCCCCATATCTAGGCAGAGCAAGATATCCCTCCAAAAAGAATGTGCCAGTTCAAGCACTAGGGAGAAATCCTGGTCCCACTGCCAGTGGCCCCGCAGACTGTCCCAGCCTCCCAACTGTCCCCCACATTCAGAGCGCCTAATTTGTACTATGCAGATTTGCCTCAGTTCAGAGTCAGGGAGCTCTCACTAGCTCAGGTCAGCTCTTTCTGTGGATATCACCATCATGGTCTTGACACCTTTGCTCATATTCTCGCTCCTCCCTCTCTTGAACTGGTCTCAGGTAGCTCGGTCCACTGCTTCATTGTAGATCTCTGTATCTGCTTCCATCAGTTGCTGATTGAAGGTTCTATGATGATAATTAAGGTAGTCATCAGTCTGATTACAGGGGAAGGCCAGTTTAGGCGTCCTCTCCACTGTTGCTTAGAGTCTTAGCTGTGGTCTTCCTTGAGGGTTCCTGGGAATTTCCCTAGTGCCGTGTTTCTCATTAGCCCTTAAATGTCTCCCTCAATCAAGGTATCTCTTTCCTTTCTCTCTCTCACTGTCCTTCCTCCTTCTTGAGCATCCTAATTCCTCACGTTCTCCTTCTCCCTCTCCTTCTACCTCCCTTCCCCACCTAATTTTCTCAGGAGGTTTTGTCTGTTTCCCCTTCCCAGGGAAAACAATGTGTGTCCCTCTTATGGTTCTCCTCGTTACCTAGCTTCCCTGGGTAGACCCAGGCAACTCTTATAAAGGAAAGCATTTAATTGGGGCTGGCTTACAGTTTAGAGTTTTAGTCCGTTAACATTATGGTGGAAACAAGGTGCACGCAGACACGGTGCTGGAGAAGGAGATGAGAATTCTACCTCTGGATCCACAGGCAGCACGAAGAGAATAAGCTGAGACCCCAGAACCCACCTCCAGTGACACCCTTCCTCCAACAACGCCACACCTGCTCCAACAAGGCCACATCTCCCAAGAGTGTCAGCCCCTATGAGTCTATGGGGCCATTTTCATTCAAACTATCACAGAGCTTAGCCATACCAGCGTCAGGATGTCTGCGATTCTACATGCAAATAAAGATCATGGCATGCTCTTACACGTATAAACATGGCATGCTCTTACACGGATACACATGGCATGCTCTTACACGGATAAACATGGCATGCTCTTACACGGATACACATGGCATGCTCTTACACGGATAAACATGGCATGCTCTTACACGGATACACATGGCATGCTCTTACACGGATAAACATGGCATGCTCTTACACGGATACACATAGCATGCTCTTACACAGATAAACATGGCATGCTCTTACACGGATAAACATGGAATGCTGTACATGTTCACAGTCATGACACAATAGCACGGGGGCTGCCAGATTATCAAAGTATTGGTTTTTTTTAAACAGATTTTAGGGATTTTTAAAAGTTAAATTATATTTTACATTATAAAGTAAATATAAGAGTTAGGGAATGATTGGTAGAAGGTTATAGCTTAAAGAGTTTGGACATCAAGTTGACAAGCAGGGGATCTGTGATGATTAGTGTAATTGTTAGCTTGATAAGTCAAGAATCACCTGAGAAGATGGTTTCAGCGAGAGGTTGTCTAGCTCACATGAGTTGTGGGCATGTCTATGAGGGATTGTCTTAAGTGTCTTGACTGCTGTGGGGAGATCCAGAAGCTGGGCCATGGAGCAGAGAAAGCTATCTGAGCACAAAGCTTGCGTGCACTGGACTGTGGCTGTCATGTGACCTGCTGCCTCACATGTCTGTCAGCTTATCTTGCCTGCAGTTATGGACTCAAGTGAACCCTCCTGCCTACATTGCTTCTTTTTGGGATATTCTGTCTCAGCAACAGAAACAAAACTAAAGCACACACAGGCACTACATGTTAATGTGTGGACTGCCATTGCATGTGTACAGTGTTGGTCACATGTAGAGACCCCACACAAAAACTCCCTCCCTCTAAGCAGTTAATGGACACGCCCCCTCCCTTCTGTAACAGCAAGGCTTCTGCCTAGAATAAGCCTTGCCTTCCTCAGAGACCCCTGTTCTGTTCTGCTGGCTTATCTGTCTCTTGTTTGTTAACCAGTTGGATCTACTCTATCAAATCTTGGTATCTACTCAGAATATTCATCCCCTTATATCTTCACTTTTCTAATTAAATTTAGCATCCATATTCCAAAGTTCATCAAAAAACTCCCTGAGACTTTTGTCTGAATTAATGTGTACTTGCAGATTCATTTCAAGAAGACATGCAATGCTTTGGGTATGAATTCATCCAATCCACAAGCCATTCCTTTAGGTTCATGTCTAATATTTTGTCCAAATTTCTGTGTTCCTTTTGTTGAGAATGTATCAATAATGCAGAGATTTTTTAAATGATAAATGGTACATGTTGAAAGCTCACTGTAGCTTCTCGAGATACCACTGATTTTCCTCTTGGTCTTCTATGTCTTGAACCCTACAGGGGTTGGCTAACACACTGTGATCACTCAATAGGAATGAGTTACCCTATTCCTCACTTGCTGCCTAGTCAGTCCATGTTCATGGAGTGTGACCACATGTCAGGGACTAGTTAAATACATCTGAATCCTCTCTGAACAAATAAGAAGACCCATGGTTTCTCCCATCCTGGTGGCGAAAGACAAAGACCAATGAATGCATTCATGTTTTTGACACCAATTTTTTGTTTCTTTTATGTGGCTCATCAAATATGGGGTAGGACCAAGGTGGTAGCTGTAAATGGCCTGCCTTCTCCTACCCTTCCTACTGGCTGGCTCTGTGTTCTTACTACCCTCGAAAACCAGATTCCCCACCCTAACTCAGTATGCTGCTACTTCTCAACCCTTACAAGTTTGGCCTTCAGATCCGAACACACATCACACGTAGACACAGTTTCCCCTAATGCCCCAACTGCATCTGAACAGTCTCAGGACACTTCCCCTTCTGTCTACTCTGTTAGATCATGTCATGCACACTCTGCCATACTTTATAGCTATGTGGGATTGGACTATTGGTATACTACTGTTTATATAAACTAACCAGGGTTGCTGGACATGCCCAGGCATTCTGTTTTCTTCAAGGATGCAAACATCAATGAACACATGCCTTTAAGTTGTTCTGATGATCCCTTGGGATAAATGCCTTAGATGGAATTGTCATTGGGTTGCCACTGGCAAAAGTGTCCTTGGTCATAATAATAGTGATTCTAATATTTGCCTGTCTGTCTTATTCATCAGGAAAGCTGGATCAAAGAGCATTATGAATTTAGCATCATCATCATCATGTATACATGTGTATAGTATATACATATATATTGTGTGTACATATCTGTATGCAAGGGTGCTTGTGGCCATGCATGTATGGAGGTCAGAAGGGAGGCCTGTGGTCTGCTCTATGACTCTCCATCTTACTTCCTTGAAGTAGGGCCTCTCACTGAACCTGATGACCCCAGAAATCCCCCTAGTATAGCCCCTCTGGGAAAATTCCCATCCATCCCCTAGAAAATCACAGGTGGAGTCTCTAACCTTCATGTGGGTAGAGTTACAGCCACAGTAGAAACTCAATAAACGTTCTCTAAGCTCATCTACAAGCACGGCTGGGAGCTCCATGAAAGGCAGAGCTTGCTTTCAGATGTTAATTGTGTGGTTTAATAATGATTTCCATTAATTACACTATTAATTTTCTGAACCTAAGCTCTGGGGCCATCTGGCTCTGACTTTTGTCCTCAGACAAAGCCAATGGCATTGACCTTTGGGGTTCTGGAGATAGAAGGCAGGCTGAGTCCCCTCTGGATTAAGTCACTCCAGGGCAGAGTTGGGTCAATAGCCATTAGGACATTCTGATCACCAGCCTGAGGATATTAACGGTTTTGTGTAAATTACTCCAGAATAAAAAATAAAACAAAACAAAACTTCAGGATCCCTCATCCTCCTCCCCCTCAGCATTAATTAAAGATGTTTGAATAGTAGTAAAACTTGAAAGAGGGATTTGGTGCTTTGTTGTAATTAAGTTTAGCTTTTCTGTAAGGCCCTCATTATGCTGATTTCAGACTTTGTCTGTCTGCCTGCTTATGCTATGCATTAAGAAAGTTGCGTTAAAGACTCCTTCTCTTTCTCAAGTCTCACACCTAAAGGAAGCAGTAGCAGCCAGGAAAATGGACATGGGTAGAGGCCATCTGCAGGGTTCTTTTCAGGAGCCACCCCAGGGAGATAATTCTAGGAAAGAGAAAACAACGATGACCAGGTCACTTTGATCCATTTGACCTGTCAGGGGGAACTGTCAGCAATTCCCATGTCCTTTTCATCTCTACTCCAACTTAGAGATCCAAAAATCTGCCAGTCACAGCAAAAAAAAAAAAAAAAAAAACATATTTAGAGTAGGCAAAGCTAGAAAACAGAGTCCGAACAGTGGGCCTCACTTACTTGGTTCACACAGAGAAATGCAAACCCTCTTGTAGCCAGTAGGGAAGGAAACAACACCTGGCAGAGTTTCCAAAGGCATGACAGTGGCTGGGAAGGGCCCATGCTTCCGGTTAACTGATGCCAAACTTCCAAAAGCAGAGCAAGCACCCCACCCTCAACTTAGCCCAGTTTCTGACTGGAGATGTAAGGTTGCCTCAGCCCACAGGTTGTTGTGTGACACTCTTCCTGGAACAATGTGAATGAGCATCTGTTTACCTCAGATAGGGAGCTAACGATAGACCAAAGTATGGTTACCACCAAAGTGGAACTGGGTAAACCAAAGAGTTTTATGGGGGTTACAGATAGGAATATGAGTAAGGAGTTACAAGGACAGAAGTAACTCACACAGCTGCATCACCAAGCACCAGCCCTAGCACAAATGACAGCACATGAAGTCTATAAACCTTGAACACACTGCAGAGCCTTCAGGAGGCTCAACAGGCTATCAAGTGTCTTTTCCAGATAGTTCAACTGGTCTTAGCCTCCTCCAGGCAGCTCCGCTGATCTGTGAGCCCCCACCTCAGCGGTTCTGGCTGCTTATGAAAGCTTAGGGGGTTGTGAATCTGGTAAGTTTTGGGGATTTCCTGAAGCTTTTGAGTTGTGTGCTTCCTGTGATTGTGGAGCTTCTCTGCAGGGTAGAACGTTTTACCTCCTCTTAAAGTGCACTGCTGTTTCACATCCTCTTTAACATCCTGCATCTTAACTAGCAAGATAGAAGGTTTTAATCCCTGGGAATTTGCTACACTCCTCAGATAGAGACAAGGGAAAGGTCATGGGCAGCCCACAGATAGTTCTGAAAATGCTATCTTTTCTCAAGGAGGCAGAGGTATATTTGATACAAATGTGATGACTCCCAGATGCTTGTAGTAAAACCACAGGTGTGAGAAGAAAACATAGAAGGAAGGTGTGTCAGTCACAGCCAGGAAACAGAGTGTCTCTCTGGTGTGGGGCACTGGGACCACATGGCAGTCCACATGGACTTCCTGCAGAATTGAGGGAATATAGATGAAGATAGTGACAGGTGGATATGAGTGTCATCCCTACCACAGCTCCATTCAGGCTCTGGGATGGGGTCCTAGAGGCAGTCACAGCCCAGAGGTAAGAGGCTCAGCAAAAATGAGTGAGTAGCCACAGGTGGCCCAGCTTGAGAGCATGACACTCTGTCCCTCTAGTTCTCATGACAGTGGGTCCCTGGGCTGGGATGTGGAGGAATGTAATAAATGTGACCCGAGCTCAGGGTGGCTGTGTGGAGGGTGGAGTGGAGCAGGAGCCTGTAGTATGAGGAGCGGGCTGCGAAATAACCACATGGAAATTGTATTAATTAAATCACTGCCTGGCCATTAGCTCTAGCCTCCTATTGGCTAATTCTTACATCTTGCTTTAACCCATTTCTGTTAATCTGTGTATTACCATGAGGTTGTGGCTTACCGGGAAAGATTCAGCATGTCCGACTCTGGCGACTCCATGGCAGCTCTCTCTGACTCTGCCTTCTTCCTCCCAGCATTCAGTTCTGTCTCCCCGCCTATCTAAGTTTTGCCCTATCAAAAAGCCAAGGCAGTTCCTTTATTTAACCAATGAAAGCAGCACAAATACAGAAGGACCTTCTATACCAGGAGCCCTCTTAGCAAGGCCCTGTTCTTCCAGACTGTTGGGGCTGCCGCAAGGCACCCACAGCCACTGGGAAGGAAGCCCACTGCTGGCAAAATAGGCATCAGGACACAGCTGGAAGGAACAAGCTGGATAGCTTAGCTAATCTCAGAAGAGGAGGTGTCAGCTCCCAGACAAACCCTGGGTTTCTGGTCAGGATAATGGGAGTGAGGTGATTACAACAAAAGCTAGGTAAAGGCAGTGAACGTGAATGAATGACATGCCACAGAGGAGATGAGGGAGGTTATGGGACTGTGTGCAAACAGAGGGGAAAGATGGCATCCAAATCTGGTGACACACACTGGTAGCTAACAGAATATTCTAGAAGGAAAACTTACTCACAAGTTGTAATTGATTATAACATGGTCGGGAGGAGAAGGTGTTAGGGAACTCTGGTTGATGTAGATCCAAGAGACTTTTGCCTCCTTTCCAAAGAGACCTTTAAAAAAAATCAAAGCGCACTTGCTTGGTATCCTACAGGCTGTGCAACTCAGTTTCCTTCACCCTGCAGGGCAGAAGACAACTGCCACGTCTCAGAAAAGGCTGCATTTTGTTTCTTGGACATGAGACCATTGCTTTGTCACCAGTATTCCTCACTGCAGTGCCTGCCCTCCCCTCCCCCTCCTCTTCCCACCCCCACACAGAAAACAGAAGTCACCTGGTTAGTAGGAAGGCAAATGAATGTTTGATTTCTAGTAACCATGGCAAAGAGAACAAAATCAAGGAAAACCAACAATGCCTGGTTTAAATAGCCAAGAAGGAATGGCTGGGCTACAGGAGACACAGCTGTCCTGGGGACCACTGCTAAGCCACAGACTGCCTAGGGACAGGTGCTGAGGCCCAGTCTAACCAGCTAGTAAGTTAGCCAACAGTGAGACAGAGTTTCAGGAGGTGGAAGTAAAGGAGGAGGCAGAAATATCTTGGGAGTCTCCCATCCCCTTTCCTGCCTGGACAGTTCCATCCACAGTCACAGGGCCCTAGAGGAGCCCAGGTGATTCCGGTGCATAGTGAGTGAACCTGGCAGGTTCCAGGGCAGGCTGCATTTTCTATTACAGGTGAGCTATCTGGGAGCCCAACACCTGCTGAAGCAGAATACAAACAGCAGACACGAGACCAAACAGCTCCGTGAAGGGCATTTGTAAAATGCAGCACCAATAAAACTGGCCACAGGTTGGAAACTGAATGTCAAGAAATCAGCCTCAGGCATCATTAGTAATAAAGGGTGGAGGGGATCCATATGAAAATCCCCCAACCCCTTGGCTTGAGTGTAAAAGCTGTGTAAACACTACTCTCCTTGTGTATGTGTGTGTGTGAGTGTGTGCGCATGTGCGTGCACGATGGAAACAGTGGTCATTATACAAATTCTAGAATTTAAACATAGCTTAGATAGAAATAATGGTCATAGCAGATGAACAAAGTAAGACGCCTTCAATGTATAAACCGAAGAAAGCAAACACACAGATGACTAAGAGGGCTCAGCAGGAGCATGAACCCCTCACTGTGAAATAGAACCCACAGGTCAATATCCATCCTGTTGCAGAGAATGGTGCAGAAATTATCTAGCTGTAGAGATGATTCTGTGATTAAGAACTCTGGCTGCTCTTCCAGAGGATCCTGGTTCGATTCCCAGTGCTCACATTGCAACGTACAACCATCTAGTTACTCTGATTCAGGGGGTCTAATACCCTCGTTGGGCCTCTATGTACACAGATGCAGGCAAAGCACTCACACATGTAAGATCAAAATAAATATTTACTAAAGAAAGGGTAAGGTTAAGAAAGTGAAAAGATAGTGGGCCAAAGGTGCCTCTTGATAAGGGAATAGGCTATCGTGAAAACTCCTGGGTGTAGACATTGTGTGATAGTTTCCTTAGCTGTGATTCCCCCTACACTTCCATTTTAATATGGACACATCATTAGTAGGAGGTGGACCATTATTGGTGAGAGTTTACGTGAACTCTTGTGAACCACAAGTCCTAGGACAGCTGGATTTAAAACAGAAATTTTAAGGTAGTATTTGCTGACCAAGATGCAATAACATTTAAACCACAATCCAGAGACACTGGAAATAAAGGGGGAATTATAATGACTTTAAATGGTAAAAGGAATGCTATCCATCCCACTGTAGAAGATGAGGATGCGAGAACATATATGGTCATGTGTGGTCATAATCAAGACAGGTGACCAGAACCGAATCAAGGACGAGTTAATTTTCTCACACACGTGGAAGAGCAGAAAGAAACAAACTAAAAGATCAACATACTGAGCTGCAAAATGGAAAAATCTCTCAAAAGATTAGAAACGCTCACTTTTGTAAGAGAAAAAACATGCAAACTAACTTCTCAGCCACATCAATTCCAGAGAAAATAAAGGGATTTGACAAGGTAAAATGGCCCACAGGTTTCTCAAGCAGGAACGGTTGACTGTTAGTGTCCCAGGATAAAGTAGAGTCGTTAGCTAAATGGCTGATTGCTTAGAATATTTTTCCTGTCTCTTCCCCTCTTTTCTATGTCTTCCCCTGCATGTGCACACACACACAGACATACAGACACACACACACACACACACATGCACACACATACTCACACATGCACACACGCATGCCTTCTGACAGGGCAGGTGAGAAGGAAGCAGAGAAGATGGGAATCCAGAATCAAGGCCTTTCCAGCTTCTTAGCTTCCAAGCCTCAGAAGAGACATCTGTGCCTGGGTGCAAGCGCATAGGACAAGGACCACATTGTTTCTCCTGTAAACCAGCCCAGCATGCCTCTAGGTTCAGACAAGGACAGGAAGCAACACAGACGACCCGAACTCTCATTCTAAAATCCTGAGGGAAGACAGTCAAAGTCCTCAGTGTGTTATGGATGCACACCACCACCAATCACAGCCTGGACCAGAAAGAATACCTTTCCACCTCTAAATGAAGCTCTTGCATGTAGTGAAAATGTCTTCCTCTTCAAAGATGTGTTCTGTGTTTGCTGGTTGGTGGTGGCACATGCCTTTAGTCCAGCACTCGTGAAGCAGAGGCAGGTGGATCTCTGAGTTTGAGGCTAGACTGGTCTACAGAGCAAGTTCCAGTACAGACAAGACTGTTACACACACACACACGTTCTGTGGGACAGTGACGCGGCACTAAATAACAGATGATTATCCTGATGATGCTGATGATGCTAAAACATGTTTTGGTCAAATATGTCCATTTTGTTAATGTGTATTTTTTAACATTTCCATTGATTTGTTCTGCTTATTATAATATTTAATTTATTATATTTAATTTATTATATTACATATTATATTATTAATTTATATAATATACTATTTAATTTAATTTATTATAATATTATAACCTCTACCAACTCCAAGATTATCGAGGTACTTTTATGCAGATGGGTGTATTATGGATGAGAATGGCCCCCACATGAGCATATGTTTGAATATTTGGTTTCCAGTTGGTGGAACTATTGGGGAAGGATTAGGAGGTGGGGCTTTGTTGAAGGAGGTGTGTTCTCTGTTGTGCATGGGCTTTTAGCTTTCAAAAGTTCATACTAATCCCAGTGTGTTCTCCTTTCCCCTTCCCTCTTTCCTCCCCTGTCTCTGTCTCCTCTATGTGGCTTGAGATGTGAGCTCTCAGCTATTCCTGCTGTCCTACACCTTTGCTCTGGCATCATGGACTGAAGCCGTAAGCCCAATTAAAGGATTATTGTATAAGTTACCTTGGTCCTGGTTTTGCCACAGCAATAGAAAGTAACTAAGACAGTGTGCACACGTGTGTAGTACCAAGGTTAGCTGAGTGCTCCCACAGTGCTAACATTAACTAGGTGTTTTAACAGTACTAGCAATAACAGGGTGTTTCAATAGTACTGGTGTTAACTGGGCGCTCCAACACTACTAACATTAACTGAGTGTTCCAGCATTTCTCAGCCTAACTGAGTGCTACAACTGTATTGGCATAAACTCGATGCTTCAAGAGTGCTGATGTGATCTGGGTACTCTATGTGCTCCAGCAGTGCTGACATGAATTGAGTGCTCCCACGCTAACTGGATGATCCAGCAGTGCTGGCACGAACTGAGTGCTCCCACGCTAACTGGATGATCCAGCAGTGCTGACTTGAACTGAGTGCTCCCACGCTAGCTGGGTGCTCCAGCAGTGCTGACTTGAACTGAGTGCTCCCACGCTAGCTGGGTACTCCAGTAGTGCTGGCATGAACCAAGTGCTCCCACACTAACTGGGTGCTCCAGCAGTGCTGGCATAAACCGAGTGCTCCTACACTATCTGGGTGTTAGTGATGTGTGGCTGCTTCTTCGCTCCCTCTTCACCAGTCACTCCACCTCCTAAAATTTCCTTACACATAAATTCTCCCCAACAGTCTTCGTGTCATTTTTAGTTCATTTGCCTTTTTTTCCCGGGCTCCTCTGTGTTCTCCATAAGACGTATATTATCTTTGTAAACAGAAAAATTCAATAAAACCTGGCCATAAACAACATAGAAAGCAGCATTCCAATTTTAGGGGAGAAATGATGTATCGTCATAGAATGGAGCCTGAAAGAATTTAAGCCAGCTGCTAACCAGGCCTGCTTAATCACTATTGACCAGCGCTCATTCGTGAAAACGCTTTGCCATCACCCTTTCTGGGCGAGTATTCATTCTTTCACAACTAGGAAGCCATCTAGGTCTTTTTGTCTTCAAGATTTTTAATAACTATTTTTAATTATGTGTATGCGTGTGTCTGTGTGGAGTGTATGGATGTTGATACAGGTTTCTGAGGAGACTAAAGTCCTTGGACCCTCAATTGTGAGCCACCTGACATAGGTGAATCCAGGTTCTCTGGAAGACCAGCAAATGCTCTTAACTACTGAGCCATCTTCCCAGCCAAAAGAGGTATCTAGGTGCTTTGAATGTCTTTCTCTCTCTCTTCCGGTAAAGTACACACACGTGCTTTACCGGAAGTTCAATTCAAGACCTTGAACATTCTAGTTAAATGTTCCAACCCATCAGTTAATTCTTTAAACTGGAATTCCAGAGCTGTTTGTGAGAGTTGGAATCTTGTCTGGGGAGGGAACTGGATTCACAGCAGATTGAATAATTCAGGTGAGATGTTATGGACCATGGTCGCACCAGAATGCATTTGCACTGTGAGAGTGCTAGGAACTCTGAGGACTCCTGAGGCTCCAGCGCCTGTGCAAGGACCACACATGGAGCTTCCTGAGTCCCCCCAAGCTCATCTTGTCCCGTGAAGTTCACTAGCTTTTCTTCAGCAGGTTTCGCTTCTATGAGACCACAGCAGAGGGTATACCCCTGGGTCCTGATAGGTCCTCTGTGAGGTCTGTGAGATCAAGAGCCGCAGGTGAACACAGTGCAGACACACAGATAAACAACGGTAGCGTAGCACAGAAGTAGACACGCAGAAGAAGGCAAGATTTCCTCGCAAAGAAGGAAGCCTTGGCCTCCGGTTTTGGTCTTTTAGCTGCTTACTGAGGTCATATGTGTTCCGTAAACATTGTTGTGTTGGTCAGTTTTTTGTCAATTTGACACAAACTAGAGCCATCTGAGAAGGAGAAAACTTAACTGAGAAACTATCTCCCTGAGATTGACTAATTGGTAAGTTAGATTAGTGACAGAAAAAGAAGGGCTCAGGCCAGTGTGGGTGGTACTGTGCTTGGGCAGGTGGTCCTGGGTGGCGTGAGAAAGCAGACCAAGCAAGCAAAGAGGATGAAGCCAGTAAGCTGCGTATGTGCTAGTTCATTGCTTATTCCACTAAATGGTGCAGGAGCCACTAACACTCTGAAGTTCACTTACACAAGGCCTCAGGACAAGCAAACCCGAGACAGAAAGCAGAACTGGGCTGCTTGTCTGAGTGTGGGAGGCAGTGGGGAGTTACTAGATAACAAATGTGGGGGCTTTGGGGGGATGTAGAGGCATGGCTACTACAGTACTCGTGGCTTCTGCTTCAGTTCCTGTGTCCAGGTTCCTCCTTGATCTCTGTCCTGACTTCCCTTAGAAGATTATAGATTGTAACCAATAAGAAGTAAAACTTTTCTTCTCCAAGTAAGGGTTGTCATGGTGTTTAATCACATCAACAGAAACCTGACTAAGACAGTTGTCTTCAGAGGTGTCCATCACTCTGTGTGCTGTTCAGCTATCTCCACCATCTGTCTCTACTTTCTGTCTCATGAGTTTGCTGGTCCTGAGGACCTTGCATAGGTGAACTTCAGAGTGTTAGTGGCTTCTGCACCATTTAATTGAATAAGAATGTGTTTCAAGTTCACCATAGAAGCTGTGGTACTTCATCCCACTTCATGTCCCAACAATGTTCCACGGTATGGTGTATGATGCGGGGGTTCGTGGTGTTTTCCACCCATGGACACTTGGCTTGTTTCTACCATTTGGTGACCATGTGTGGCATGGGATACTTATTTGCTTATTTTTTCTCTAGGGCATCTTCCCAAGTGGGAATGGAATTGCTATGTGCCAGTTCTTTGCTTAGCTGTTTGAGGGGCTGCCATGCTGCAGTCACCAGGGACTGCTGGTTCACATCCCCCAGTGCTGTCAGTCTCCCTGCATCTCAGTATCCTTGCCAACATTTGTTACTGTTGACTTTGCTGCATGCGGCTATCCTCGTGGTCAGAAACTAGGTTTGCCTAGCGGGATTGGCACTGAGGCTCCTGCCAAGCCCTCTGCCCACTTTTTAGTAGGATTCGTTTCCCCATCAGACTTCGTGAGGGCTGTATTTGTGCCATTCCTTTGTTTCTAGTATAAATCATTTCATTCTAAGCTGGGGGTGATTTAACACCCTACAGTGGCTGAGCTCACAGCCAGCTCACAGAATTCCTGGAACTTAGACAGAGCTTCTCAAGGGTCAAGATGACCCAGCTACTGTTCATCCCTGTTCATCCTCCCAGGATTGGCATTAGGATTAAAGAAGAAAGGGTTTGTGGCGGGGTTTTGAACAGTCTAAAGTGTTTTCCTAATCTGAGTAAATACTGTCATTATTTATGGCTGCTTTTTGACTCACATAAGCCCCTCAAGGCCCCCTCGTGCTGGCCCATCCTTCCTCAGAGCAGAACTTGGGCAGGGAAGGAGATTGGAGCTGGGAGGGAAATGCTGGGCAGAATTATCTGTAAGCTGACAGGCTGCTGCCCCCATGCCCCCAACGGCTGATAAATAGGGAAAGCGAAGGCGGTTTTCCTCCCACAGCTTTTGAAGAGTCTCAGGGCATTTTAAACCCTTGCAAAGCACTTAGCCAATAAAAACTGCTCTAATGAACCACAGACAGGCCCTTGCAGAGCCTCAGCCCACTTAGACAGTGACAGGCAGGACTTGGCTCAGCCCAGGCTATCCCAGGAGACAAGCTCTGGGCAGAGAGCTCAGGAGCTCGAGGCTCTGAGTCCTCCCTGCAGGATCCTCTTGGCTTCATATCTCTCCTGTCCCTTGTCCTTACTCTCGGCGGGAGACCAGGCAGGAACTCAAGGCAGAACTCAGGTCTACCTTATTCCTGCCAACTGCAGGTGGTTCAGGCTGGCTCTTCCTCTCTTTCTCCTGCCCTCCTTCCCTCTCTCCTTTTCCTTCCCTTTCTCTCTCCCTTATTTCTTTCCTTCTTTATTTCTTCCTTCCTGTCTTCCTTCCTCACTGACTTTCTTCATTTCTTTTCTTCTTTTATCCCATCCTTCCTGCCATATTACCATCCTTCTCCCCCCACCCCTGCCATCTGACTGCCCTTATTTCTTTCCCTTCTTTTATTCTTCCTCCTTTCCCCCTCCCTCCTTACTTACCTACACTTATTCCCAGTCTGTCATTTATTTTCCTTCCTCCAGCTACAGTGAGCAGGGTTATATCATTTTGCGATGCACTTAGAACTCAGGAGCCCTTTCCCCTGTGACTGTCTGCCCTGGTGTCTAAGAACATGGTTCCACCCCCCCTCCGAAACTGTCCCTGAGCACCTGTGTGTACTGCAGGCTCTCCAGGCTCATCTGCCTGAGCTCAGCACTCATTCTCCCCCACTTCTAGTAGACGTGTGTGCAAATGAGCTGAATGCAAGCTGTAGGTTTGCATTTTGAACTGTATGCGAGGGTGACATGCACACCAGCCCACTCTCTCAGTGTGTTCACGCTGATGACCGTCCTGTCATGTTGCCGTAAGTCATTTGTGTTGATCCTTGTGTAACATCATGTCAGGTGTCAGTGTGTGAGGGCCTGTGGCTCAGCCTTGCAAACAAAGCTTTATTAGAACAGCCATGCTGCCTCCATCATGAATCCTCTACGGCTGCTTTTGAATTCTGATGGCTGAGTTGTGTGGTCAGGCCAGGGTCCAGGAGACCTGCAAAGGCCCTTAGCCAAAGATGGTGTGTGGTACTGCATGGCTGTACTTGATCCACCCAAGACATAGGCAAGAGGTGGCTCCCATTTGTGTCTCCTGGCCCATGTTCGAATCAACTTTGGGTAAAGACCTATAAAAAACCAGCCAGCAGTCACTATGATGCTCATGTATGTAAACAATGTTTCATGGACTCCAAAGTCCACGACACATTGAGCTGAGTCTCCCCCATCCCCAGTGGTCCTGGCTTTCTGCTGATTGGCTGGAGCAAGTTGGACTCACTTTCAGGGAGCACAGTGGACTTTTATTGCACTGCTGCTCGTTCAGTCTTCAGGAGACAGGGCTGCAGCCCATGCTGTTGTAAGGAGACTGCTTATTTGTTCCTGGCTGCCAAGAACCAAAATAATCACATAGAAATTACAACACTGCTTGGCCTATTAGCTTATATATAT
>JAQHUG010000146.1:103349-223223 GCA_028555095.1 Dicrostonyx torquatus | reverse complement strand
TCTTTCTCTCTCTCCATATGTATGTATGTTCCGGCCTGGCTATATTAAGCCATTGGCCAAAAGCAGCTTTTTTATTCATTAACTAATAAAAGCAACACATATACATAAGGGCTTCCCACACCACCATGCTGTGTGGCATGGGGTGTCCCTGCAGGAGAATCTAAGAGGTCCTTTTGAGGAGGCTTGGGTATATGAGGTATTTGGAATCAACATGGTAAAGTAGGGTGTTATAGGCATCTGAAGCAGCTGTGGACACAGGTCCTGCATGACGAGTGTCCACTAGGCATCAAGGCTCCTCTACAGTGTCCAGAGCTCTGTGGGCAGACATCCCGCTGCATCTCCTCTTGCTCAGTAGAGAAGAGTACCGACATCTTGAAGAATGCAATCCACTGCCCAGGATGCTAATTGTCACCCTTGTCTGCCAAAGGGAAAACTTAGATGGAGAGGATAGCTCCACGCTCCAGACTGTTATCTGTGCCTCGGATTCGACCATGACACTCTCGTCAGGAGTGGACCCATGGCATCCGGACCAGGGAGTCCTTTCACAAGACAGCTTGCTCACTGTGAGGAAGTAGGAAGACTTGATCAGGGTTTGAATTAAGGAAACTGACTTTGTGGGGGATGAGTCTGGCCAGTGCTCAGTAAGAAGCATGGATGGGTCCTAAGGTTAGGGGTGCTGATTGTTCTGAGAATTCCTTGTTTGTACCACGTGTCCACATGGTGCAGGAGCACGTGAAAAGGAAAAGGGCCTGCCACTGATGCCTTACTGTAACACACACACACCACGACCACCACCACCACCACCACGACCACCACCACCACCACCACCACCACATTCTGTCTACTGGGTGGGTCTGATAATAATTTTTGAGTCAACATTTGGGGACTGGGAGTCCCTAAACAACTAGTGAGGTTTACCTGGAGATGTCTCTGGGGTGTTTCTGAAAGACATCAGTTTCGAGGTTGATGGGTCTAGCCCTGTTTTCTTTGAGGCCTGTGCTAAACAAACAAGACCAAGAAAAGGAGATTTCCCACCTACCTGCAGTGTTTCCTGCCCTGGACTGCTCCTCACGTCTCTCTCTCCCGTACTCAGGGCTGTCTGGTTGAAGGGCTCCACGGCTTTCCTCGAGTCTAGCTAGCTCCTGGCAGGTGATGGGGTTAGTGGTAGTTTGAGTGGGACATGTCTCCTGTAAGATCATGTGTTTGAGTATTTAGCACCTGGTTGGTAGTACTGTGGAAGCTATGGGACATTTAGAACCACCGAGGCTGGGAAATGTGTCAGGGTCAGGGCCCTTTGTAAGGAGGTCTGGAGAGCTCACGGCCCAGAGCTGTGACAAGGAAGCATGGACTGTAGGGGATTTCCAAAGATACTGGAAGGGCTGGAGCTGTGAAATATCTGCTCGCGAGAACTGCATAGAGGGAGTGGAGCCAGCCTAAGAGAGAGATGTCTGTTGCAGGCAGCAAAGCTGGAGGGGCAAGGTCATTTCAACCTTTGAAACTTACTAGGTGCTATAGAGTTTGCTTTGTTGGGTTTGGGTCTTGCTTTGGTCCAGTCTTTCCTTCTATGGCCTCATTCTTCCCTTTTTAGAATAGGAATGTGCTTTTGTGTATTGGAAGTTTCTAAAACTGATTTATTCATAGGCTGACACAGTTGGGAGTTGGGAGATTGCCTTGATTGTCAGAAGATAGTGAACTTTTGGATAGTATTGAAACTGTTAAGACACTGGAGACTTTTGAGATTGGAAACATTTTGTGACATGGGATGACCATTGGTCTATGAGGAAAAAAGGGTGGGGCTTGTGCTGGTCTGAATGAGAAATAGCTCCCATGGACTTGTGTGTTTGAAAATTTGGTCCCCAGTTAGTCGTACTGTTTGGGAAGGTTATGGAACCTTTTCGAGATGGAGCCTTGCAGGAAAGGCTCTGAGATTTTCTATCTTGGACCTACTTCCTGTTTTCTCTGCTTCCTGTGTGTGGGTGGATAAGTTTCCTGGTTCTTCCACCACACAATTTTCTCCATGTTGGACTCTATCCCTTGGAACCACAAACCAAAATAAACTCTTTTCTTCTCTCAGGTGGTTTTGGCAACGGTATTTTACTACATCAACCGAAAACCAACTAATCCAGGACTCTCCATTGCCCATGGGCCAACTCCTTACAAGCGTTTCTCTTTATGTAGACCCAGTAAGCTCCATGTCTGTGGCCCCTTTGAGCACTAGATGGCCTGCCTTGCAGTATGCTTCAGATACTGCGGTGGAGCAGGTAGGGAGACAAAGAGAACACAGGCTAAGGTCAAGAAGAGTCACTCTCTACCCCACTCCCGCCACAGACAAAAGGAGAGGGTGGGCCTGGGAGTCTTGCTGGTCTCTCCTCTATCCTCCATGTTCTGTCCCAAAGTGAAGCTAGACTCCAATGAACTGGAACCATCCAGCGCTTTGCTTACAAACTGGGCACAGAACCCATAAGAAGCCTGGGTGCCCTGCATGTTGCAAAGCTTTCCTGTGGGAGGCTGTGGGGCTAAATCTCTCCAGAGTTGCTTTCAGCCATGAACCCCTGTGACTCCCAATCAGCGCTGTTTGTCTGGAAAACAATAGCAGACAATTAGCAAGAGGAGAGCCGAAGTTCATTGCGGGGCTCGCTGCTTTTACCAATGCTTCACCACTGTCACCCAGAGCAGATTCTCCCCAGAGACACAGAAGAAGCCTCGGAGCTCGGGGCATGCTCTCAGCACTGCTAAGGGGTTTCTCTTGCCCCTTGAAGCTGGTGATCAGTCAGGAGGTGCATGTAACTTGGTCGATTGCAGGGATATGCATGTGCATGCATGCGTACGCATCTCTGAATGTGTGTGTGTCTCTTTATGTGAATGTGTGGATTGCATGCATGTGTGTACATGCATGTGTCCCTGTGCATCTCTGCTTACATGTGCATATGTACATTTGTATGTGTGTTGCATGTGTACATAGGTATATGCTGCTCACGGAAAGAGCATGTGTTACCATCATCTCTCCCATTCTCAGGCCTTCACATGTGTACAGGAGGTGATAGAAGCAATGAGGATCCCGAAGTCAGAAAATGGCCTTGGAGGAGACAGACGTATCCAGTCTGTCTGAGCAGGCATTACCCACGTCCCGTCCAGGAGGATCTTGAGGACAGCTCTGAGGACCTGCCTCATTTTGATTATGCTCAACCCTTCTCTGTAATCCTTGTGTGTGTGTATCTGTGTACTGATGCGAAATTGAGTTAGTCTTGAGATGGTTTGTCCCAAGCAACCCAATGAGATCTAGAATCGCCTCTGGACATGCCTATAGGGGGTTGTCTTGATTAGGTTAAAGGAGGTGGGAACACTTGCTCACCATGGATGGAACCGTTTCACAGAGTGGAATTCTGACAATTTTGAAGGGGAGGAAATGAGCTGAGCACCAGCTGTTGGGTCTGCCCTTCCTTATCTGTTTGCAGTGCCATCGGCTGTCTTCCGCTCCTGCCACTGTCTTCTTTGTGGACTGTACCCTATAACTGTGAGCCAAAAAGAACCCCTCTCCTTGAATGAGCTGCAGTTGTCAGGCTGATTTATCATAGTAGCAGGGAAGCAGCTAAGGCAGTACCAATCTGAGAAATGGGTGCATAAAGGTGACAGGCAGGAGGAGCAGGCTAGCTTAGATAGACACACAGGAGACAAGAAGAATGAAAAGGATCCATGCAGAAAGTCAATTATGCTAAATATCTTGGCTATTGATTCTACTACATTCTAGGCCTGAGGGTGGGGACAAACCTAATTTCTGTACCATTAATGGCTAAAATGACAGATGGTGCCATCGAGGCTGCTGGCAGCAAGAATTTAATTTCCAGAGATCTCTGTCATAGAGATAGGCATCTTGGCCGTTCATGGGATGTGGCCTCCTTCCCTGCTTCCAAGGTCACCGTGCCCTTGTCCCATTCTCACTCTCAAATCAGGGTCTGCTTGCATTTCCTGCCATTTTGCCCTAGAAGTTCCAAGGAAGATATATTCCTGGCCTCTTCTCCTCAGCCCACAGGAAGACAGTGTGGAAATCCATCAGGACACCCCTCACCCTTGTAGAGGGTTGGCTGCTGTGGGCCTGGTGTCCTGCAGCCTCTGGAGTCAGCTGGAGTGACAGCCACGTCCCCGCTGCTGTCTGAGATACAATTATGTAGAGAATGCATTTAATGCTCCACTGGGCAACTTGGTATAAAACAGTTTAATTTTTCACTGAAATCTAAATTTGCTCCCAGACTGTATATTTTTCTATCACATTAGATGATCAATCTGAGCAGAAATCCAATTTTAACTCTGTACCCTCTCTGCCACCGCTCCTCCCCACTCCCCTTCCCCCAGATCTCCCGGCCTCACCCAGGAGAACCCCCACCTCTGAGCTCTTCCCAGTAGAGGATGAGGAGCCCCAGGTGGCCTCAAGATGCATTTGGGCCCAAGTGGCCCAGGCCTCTCTCGGGCTAAAGACTGATAGTGGGTCCCGCGAGCTGGGACCACTGACATGAAAAAGTCTGCCTGTGAACTGGGTGTGTCTTGGATGGCAGAAGAACATGTGACCCAGGATGGCTTTTCAGCCTGCATAGACTAGGGTGTGATGTGGACTTGCTTAGCATAGCCCCAGGCAGGGAAGTGCACAAGCTGGACTCCCAAACTGTTAGGTTAGTTGATTCTCCTGCCAGAGTTGAGCAGAAAGCCCTGCTCTGGTCTGACAGGTTCTGATGGACACGGCCGATGGAAGACATGCCCTCATATCCCTCCATGCCTTGAGACACTCCCCTCACACGGTGGCCTTGTCTGAGTGGTATCAGTGGGGGGACATCCAGCCTTCCTTTGCTGGAACACATGGCTGGCTGGTTTGGGAGTCTTTGAGAATGTAGGCAGGTTTATCTTTCAGCAGAATATTGTTGTACACAGTGCAACTAAAGGTTCCATCCATTCAGGGTCCCTTCCCATCTCCAGAGTTACAGAAGGGCAGCTCCTGTCACAGCCTCACCTGTCTCCCTAGGGGACTATAAGGTGGGTGGCCAGAGTGCAACTCTGTGTAGTACCCAGAGTCCAAATGCCTCACAGAAAATCTTTTCTGCTTTTGCCTCTGGCTTCCTCCAGCAAATGCTGTTCATTCTCTCATGGCAGCAGGGCATGTGTGCTCATGTCTTGAACCCTTCAGGTGAGAGCCTAGAACTCCATATGCAGGAAGAGTCTGCCTTTTGCCACAAGAGGGAGATCAGCTCACTAGGTGGGGTCCTGTTTGCATTTGGCACTGGACTGGCTGCAGCTATTTGGGCCCGGGACTGGTCTGTAATGAAAGAGAAGCTGCTCTCTTCTCTCTCCATGTTCTAGTCTGCTGTCTGTCGATGTTAGAAACCACCATGACCAAAGCAACCTGAGGAGGGAAAGATTCTTTCATGCTATGTCTTACAGCCCGCCTGGAGGGGAAGTTGGGACAGGAAACTAGAGATGGGAACTAAAGCAGAGGCTAGCTTGCTCCCATTGCTCAGTGCGCTTTCTTATACAAGTGTCCAGAGGTGGCACAGTCCTCAGCAGACTGGGATCTCCCACATCAATCACAAGTCAGGAAAACGCCCCTGCAGACTTGTCTACAGACCACTTTCGTAATTGAGAGTCCCCTCTATCTAGTAAACCCTAGCTTGTGTCAAGCTGACAAGAAAAAGTTAACCAGAATACGTCATCAAGGGCCCAAGAGGAGAAGAAACAGGAGTCAAGGGAGAGGCCACAGTGAAATCTTAGCCAGAAGCCATGCTGACACCTTTTTAGTCTTCTGTGTGGGAGCCTGATGGTCCAAGGTGGGCTCTCATCCTTAGTGTCCGAACTGTCGTCAGAATGTTGTTAACCCCTGTTTAGTTCTGATACCCATCCCACACCCTATATTGTGCTGTCTGAGAGAGGACAACCATAGGTCAGCTATTCTCACATAAGAAGGTCCTGTGTGCCTTAGTTTCCCTAGCGCTGGACCTGCCTGTCACCGCCTCATATTTCTCCGAGAAGAGGAAACAGGTACTAGATTTATCATGGTGCATCTATGTGAAAGAGTCCTCGCGTATATGCTCAGAGCCAGTCAGAATGGGCACACGACTGGGGGGGTGCCTTTACAGGAAGTTGGACTCCGAATCTCCAAGTCTGGAGTAAACAGAGCGGGGTGGGGAATCAAGGCAGCTGTGTTAGGTCTATGCATCTCTAGCGCGTGTGGGGGGAGCTGTGGGGATTGATATCATGACAGGAGGAATGGCTCCATCTAGTGCAGGCTCTCACTCTCTAAGACCTTGCCTGCACACAGGGGTCTTCCTGGGTTAAAGGGATAGCAGAACAAGGAGGCCACCCTGTTTGCTCCTGTTCCCTTCAGTGGGGTGTCCTGACAGCTGAAACCCAGCCTGCATTGTACATCTCAAGCCAGATCTGATGGAGTAGAGCTGGTCAGGATTGCTGCCCCTACCCCAGAGTGCTACCCTAGGTCCGGCACACCCAGAAGAATTGCAGGAAGGTGGGAGAAGGCAGGCACTTGGATGGACAGGAAATGGCTTCATGGTGGCTGCTGTTGGCCGCAAAGCTGCGTATACGAGGGGCAGCGAAACAAGAAGAGAAAATGCTGCTGAGGCTGGAGGAGGCGAGGACACAGCACTCAAGAGCAGCACACGCCCACGGAGCCGCCAGGGCACTGCAGAAAGGAATGAGGACACACAGTAAGCAGTATGAAGAGACTTGTTGCTGTATATGAGTAGCCATAGCGCCACCAGCAGCCCTGATTCAGGGACAGGAGAAAATGCTGTGGTAAACATGTCAGAAAGAGACAGCGAGGAGGAAATGTCACCGTACAGGAAAGAACCCAGAATAACACTTGAGACAAGGAGAAAAAAAAATGTTCCCAAGTCATGAGTGAAGAGACTGAGGCGAGGGTTCTGGGTCCTACACCTAGCACCACGTACACGTGGTGCAGTTGTGTGCACCTGTGATCCCAGCCTTCTGGAAACAGAGGCAGGAAGATCAGGAGTTCAAGTTTACCCTCAGCTACATGAGTTCAAAGCCAGCCAGGGCTACGTGAGACCCTGTCTCAGAAAGGAAAAAAAATCACACAAAAAGCAAGATCAAAAGTCATGACAAACAGGGATCGCAGAAGAGGACTTGAGTGTGATGTCACAGGTGCTATCCGGAGACAACTGGAAAATGAGAGACCTGGTGTTATGCTCAGAAGATCACCACCATTCCCCACAGGGCAGAACTCCGTGTTCGGAGAGGGGATTCTGGAGGAATTTTGACATCATGTGGACATTCAAAACTGACAACAGGTGTTTGAGCTGTCTTCTAGAAACACAGCTACACAGTCGTGACAGATGCTGTGACACCACACCTGTCCAACGGACCACACCAGTGTCCACAGCAAGAGGAATGCCAGGTCTGGTTAACGAGACTTGGATTTGAAATTAAACAGGAAAAGAGAAAAGGGAAGAATGGAAGATTTTTTTTCTTATAGAAAGAGTACTGAAGACATTTCCAAATCATGAGCGGCCCATAGCAGAGCCTACCAAGGAGGTAGACAGGAAGGGTGAGTGTGTGCAGTGTGTGTGGTATGTGGTGTGTGTACTCTGTGTATGGTACGTGGTGTGTACGTCATTTGTGTGGTTTCTGTAATATGCCTTGTGTGTGGTGTACGAGTTTATGTGTGGTACATATGTTGTATGACATATGAGGTATTGTGTGTGTGCATGTGTGAGTTCATGCCTGTGTGTTTTATATGTGGCATGTGGAATTTGTGATGTATACAGTACGTGTAGTATGTGTTATGTTTGGGGAAGATATACCCACAATCCTTAGCAGGAAGGGTAAAGAGAAAGATGGGTGAACTTGACCATGACGGCAACATCCAGAAGCAGATTCATAGAAAGAAGAGCAAGCACAGCAGAGTTCTGGAGTCTGGGGACCTGGGAAGCCCCAGTGTGAGCATCACACGCCCACCCCAGCACCCCAATGCACACTGTTCATTGTTCCTCCAGGGCTCACACTGCTGGGTTGCTGTTTGCAGGTACCTGGCACCAAATACTGACATTCTGCTGAGAAGTGCCTAGACTGTCTTCTGCCCCTGCAGTGACATCAGCCAGGGGCCTGCTCTAAGTGTATCTCTTATTTTTTTTTTTGTCCATTTGCATGAGCATCCTGAAAGTTTGCCAGTGCAGTTTCCCCGAGGTTCCCTTCACAGGTTCAAAGCTCATACCCCTCCTACAGCTGCCAACCCCGCCCAGGCTCTTAGTTGGCAAGATCCAAGTTGTAATAAATATGGAGAGCTGAATGGGGATCGAAAGGCCAGAGTATGGTGCCTGATACCTGCCAGGCACCCAGCAGGACAGATTCAGGAGGTTCTTGTGCATTCTGGGTCATGAGTAGGGGAAGGACATTTCCAGAGCGGTGAAGTGTTCTATTCTGCCACTGTTGAGTCTCTTTGACCACCTTACAAAAGAGGCTTTCACTGTTGAACTCCTTGCTATGATGCCCCCTGCTCCCACCCACAGCTGTAGCCAAAAGGCCATGGTGTCCTTTGTGATGTTCTGGGAGCACCAGGAGCCACGGGAACCACTTGAGGATGAAATAAAGAAGAAAAGTACAAGGAAAAATAATTGAAAGGCAGGTCATAGGAACTCAAAAATAGACAGGAAGAAGACTCTTGGGGAGCTTCTGCTGAGCACTGAGTCTGCAGCTGTCTGTCATGAGCCATGCAGGCATTCCTTTAAGCCTCCAGAAAGTAAGAGCCCAGCTGTGCCTTCAGCCACACTCTGCCTATGGGGGCACCATGAGTCTTCAGCCGCTGGAGGAAGGATTTGGGGTTGAGCATGCTCCACTTACAAAGGGAACCCAGAGAACTAGAATTGATGAGAAAAAGAAACGCAGATGCTAAGGGAATCAGGGTCTATCAGAATCTAGATGGTAGCCCTGTCTAATATCACAGTACAGCTGGCAGGAGGGCATAGCCTCGTGAGCCTGGGCCTTGAGCATTGCAATAATCAGGGGAAAGGTGAGGATAAAGAATGTTGAGAGCAGAGCCAGGCAGTAGTGGCGCACATCTGTAATCCCAGCACTAGGGAGGCAGAGGCTGGCGGATCTCTGTGAGTTTGAAGCCAGCCTGGTCAACAAAACAAAGTTCAAGACAGCCAGGACCGTTACAGAGAGAAACTCTGTCTTGGAAATAAAAAAGAATGTTGAGAGCAGACCTCTTGCTGAGGAGAGCAAATGCTGGCCCAACACACACACACACACACACACACACACACACACACACACACACACACACACACACACACACACAGAGACAGACCTATGATATTTTATAAAAATAAAATATGTAACTAACTAACAGATAAAAGCTCAGAATTCAAAGAGAACTTGCCCTACCCTCTACTGGAATGTATCAAAACCCAGAGCAAGCCCTTTAGGATTGCTAGGCACACCCAGCCAGCCTTGTGCTTGATGCGACTGACCCAGTGCTGGTTATTTTCTCACTGCTGTGACCAAATGCCTAATAAGAAATCAATTAAGAGAGAAGAGTCGTTTCTGACTCGTTTGGTAAAACAGGGAAAGTGGCACGGAATGTTAGCTTCCATCCTCCTCCCTCTCGTCCTCTTCTCCCTCCTTCCCTTCTCCATGATCCTCCCTCTTGTCCTCCCTTTCATCCCCCTGTTCTTCATCCTCTCTCATTCTCCCCTTCTCCCCCTCCTCCCTCTCCTCCTCTTCTCTCTCCTTTCCCTTTCCCTCATCCTCCTTCTTTTCCTCCCTCTCCTCCTCTCCCTGCTCTTCTCCATCTTCCTCCTCCTCTCTCAACCTCCCCCTCCTCCTTTCCTCCTCTTATTCCTCCTCCTCCTTTTTCATCTCCTTTTAAGTCAGCCTGGGATCTCAGTCAGTAGGATTTCCACAGTCAGGGTGGGTCTTCCCTCCTCAGTTAAACCTCTATGGAAACACTCTTACAAACTCACCCTGATGTGTGTTCCCATGGTGATTCCATAGTCAGTCAAGTTAATGTTAACATCTCATCACCCAAGGGAGTGTCCTTGTTTTAATCTATACAATATTCTCTATCCTGTGCCCCATTCAGGTGACCCATGGGTTGGAATTATCCCAGAGTCACTTACTGTCTGGGAATGTCATAGTTATATTTTCTTGGCCCTTGTGAGGAAAGCCTAGACCATACACCAAGGTCCTTCTGGAGTCCAGAGTGTGGTTCTTCAGAGTGGGGCATCTTCTCAATTCTCACTCTAACCACCAGTGTGGTTCCATCTGATCTGGAAGCACCTTCTTCTGAGCTTGACGTCTTCTTGAAGATGCAGATTGAAATATCAATATGCCAGCTGGTGTCTTCATCAACCCACAGAGGCTTCTGAGCTTTCCTACAGGGCTGTTAGTATCAACTCAACACGTAATCATGGCTTTCACCTCTTGATTCCACTGGCCTGGATTACTGCCAAGCCCTCCCCTAAATCCTCCCAAACCCATCCCTGCATTCTCCCAGAGGAGGCAGGACATTCTACACCTCACCCCTCCCATCTCCACTATCACCGCTGTTCCCACAGCTGTCACAGAAGCCACAAAGAACGTTAGATCAAGCAGTGTCGGGCTGTCACTCTGGTCCTTCCTCATTATAGATCCAACACTCTGACCCTGTCTCCAAGTGTCCCCCAAGCTGTCAGAGTGTTGGATCTTGCATATCTTTGTAGAAGTGATCTTTTCTACCTTTGGGTCTTGACATAAGTCACACACAAGTCTTAGAGGCTCTCAGGGGTCACATCTGTGTGACAGAACAGCTGGTATGTCTTGTTTGTCCCCCTGAACCCCTGTTCTGCTTTGCTTGTCACATGGCAAACCAAGACAGACATGAGTGTATGCTGATAGCCCCGTAAGAAAGCACCCAAGAGGTTAGCACCCATTTCTTTTTTCTGTGCTCTATTCTGCCAGGCTTGGAGTTTTTCTAATAAAATCCCAGGAGTGATTGAATGTGTGAGTCAGCAAAGCCCTCTGTGTGCCAACCATAGTCCAGCTCATGTCATTTATTTGTGAGTCTTTCTACCTTTCATCACCTGGTGACAATTTAGAGCTTGCGGGTTCATAGCAAAAACCTTCCCCGACTTTATGGGACCTTTGCTTGTAGCCCAGAGGAGCAGTGGGAGATAGCCTGGAAGTTCCAGATGAGGCTCAGGCAGTCCCTGGAGCAACTTCTCCATCTCCACACTGTCCCTGCTCCCTGCAGACCTTCACAGAGTCCCCTCCTGGCTGCAGGCCTGAAACTAGTTCACTGTGCCTCACACCCAGAAGGCCAAACCCAGTTCTGCCAGCCCAATTCTCTTCTACATCTGTCCCTCACCCCTGCCCCTCCAGACTGTTTCAAAGCAGGAGCCACTCTTGGCTCTCTTGGCTGTAGTTATCTAAGTCCAGTGTTTAACCAAGACCTACCAGCCCAGACTTCTTGTACCATCCCCAACTAAACCCTACTCAGATCTGCCTAAGCCCTCCCGTAGCCTATAGCATCATGCCGCTGAGACTCTGTCGGCAATTTCTATCTGTCCATCAACAGACTGATTCTTTTGTAGAAGCTCTGAAACTTTTAGGTCTCCAGTCTGCCCTCTGAGTACTCCCACTTCAAGAAATATTTGAATTTTAAATAAATATTTGCATGCACAGGGCAGCTGCCTTTGAGGAAAACCTGTGTGTCCTCTTGCAAGACAGATTCCTTGGCTTCTCCGCAAGATGAATAATGTCCCCTAAACGTATCTGCCGTGTAGATCCTGATTTTCATACATCATGCTCCCCCAGAGCGTGGCTTTACGATAAGTAGACACTCCTTATGTCTCCTTGCAGATAGTGTTCGGAGAAAGAAATGCATCTTCGGAGAAGAAGAACAATTCATAATGACTGGGACAAAAACTCCGAGCGCTTCTCCCCCCTTACCTCACCCACAGCCTGAGCAGACCTTCCAGGACAGAGTTCATTGGCTAGGATCTAGGGCTCCTCAGTATAGGAGAGGGCTGGTTACTGCCTGAGCCTCATGGGCACCCCAGAGTGCTTCCTTCATCTGAAAAAACAGAACGTCATGAGACCTCAGAGCAGTGATTTCATCAGACAGACACAAAGGGAGCAGGCTTGTCCCCAAATGTCCAGATAAGGATGGATTCCATGTCTCTGTGAAGAGTCCTCCGCGCTCCTGACAGGAACCTGCACAGAGAATACCTAGAGATGTCCCATGCAAGGCAAATCTCAAATGCAAGAAGCTTCCTGGAACTGTGACTCAGTTTCCCCACCTGTAAGAGGAAGAAGGGTTTCTGTTTGAAGAAAGGGTCTCATGCGGCTCAGGCTACCCTTAAACTCGGTTGTTAGCCAAGAATGACCTCGAAGTCCTGATCCTCTTGCTCTACCTCCCAGCTGCTGGGATTACAGCCAGGAACCACCAAACGCAGCTCAAATAGTATCAAGTATTCAACCCATGGGTTTGTGTAGGCAAGGCTAGTGCTCTACCAACTAAGTCACACCCCTAGCCTAAGACGCAGTTCTAATAAGATTTACCTTTTTCCAAAGAAAAGCTGCCCACACTCTTTGATTGTTATCCAGGGCACTAAGAGAACCCTGCTATTATAAACCTGAAAAAAAAGAAAAACCAGAAGCAGGCCTATCAGGGGTAAGCCAGTTAACAAAGCCACTAGTCTCAGTCCAAAGGACAGCCATGATGGCTTGCAATCCAGGGGACATGTAAGTCCCCCACCAAGTGTGCATGGCCCACAGCACAGTGAGCTCCTTTCCACTGCAGCCAGCAGCATCCAGCTCTCCATCTGAAGCAGGCTCCTGCTTATGATGATCTCAGAATCCACAGTATGAACCCACTTGACATTGGGATGCTTGTGTTGGAAAGATTCTTTTCTCAGGGAGAGACTCCATGCAGGCCTGCCCTCGCAACTTCCCCAAGACAGATGGGACCCCTGGAAAGAAAGCTGCATCTCCCCACCCAAGGGCTGTGTGGTAATTAATAACCAGCTGAGGAAACTTGATTGCTGTTCGTGGGTCTGAAAATGGATAAACAACCATCATTGCCAGAAAGGCCGGGCTGTATTCATCACCATTACAGAGAGTAATTCGGCTTGTGCGCGTTAATCAATCACTGCTCTCGCTGGGGCTTGGGCCGGGCCAGTCCCTGAGAGTGGACAGCCGTCACCAGCTCGCAGGCCGGAGTCCAAGCATGATGGATTGCAGCTGCCGAGGCTCCAATCTGGATGGGATTGTTGGGGAGCAGGCTGCTGCACCAGGCTGATATCCCAGCACAAATTATGCAGATGAAGGTGCCCTGCATTGTGCACCTCACAGGAAAGGGGAACAAAATTAGCATGCTGACAAGTGGGAAGGGAGACCTCCCTCAGACGCCCAGGTGTGGCAGGAGAGGGCTGGACAGCGGGGACAAATGTCACCAATGAAGCTTCTATTTGAGGAAGTGTGCCAGTCTCCATAGTAACTAAGAAGACCTAGAGAATATGTTTTCTTTGCTTTTGTTTAAATATTTATTTTTTATTTATGCACGCCTGTGTGTGTTGTGTTCATCTCTCTCTGTGTGTGTATGATACGTGTGTATGTGTGTGTGTGTGTGTGTGTGTGTGTGTGTGTGTGTGCGCGCGCGCGCGTGAGTATGGCTTTGGAGGCCAGAAGTGAGCACGGATGCCCTGCAGCTGGACTTACAGGCAGCTGTGAACTGCCCAATGTGGGCATTAGAAACCAAACTCAGATCTTCTGTAATAACAGCAAGTGCTGTTTAACTCCTGAGCCATCTCTCTAGCCTTGGTATATTCTTAATTAAAATAACTACATGTCCCATGGAGAGGTACAGATCTCTGGGACAGATGGTATTCTTTTAGCAAGGTAGAAGACAGGTGAGGAGGCCAGGCTCAGAACACCTACAGGGTTTTAGAGTTTTGAAATAAGGGACATGAGCTTAGGACAGTGTGACCTGTCACCTCTGGTCTCCTTCCTACATCTTGTCTGCTCAGAGACCTCACCTGCACCTTAATGTCCTGTGCCATAAATATCATACCTCTCTCTCTAGCACCCTAAGGGCAATGGGGCTGGAAACCTGTGTCAACATGACACAGCTTTCCTTCATCTTCTCTGTCAGAACATCACCCTGCAGTGGCCTGACACTCCAAACTGCCCATCAGTAGATAGTCCCACGATAACATGCTTCTACATCAGGGGCTAAGACCCCACACCCTGGATCCCTGTCTACCTCTGTAAGTCACACTCTTGTCTCTGCCTGTCCTTGGGGAGATCAACATGCAGGAAGAGATAACCACAGCCAGCTATGACAGACTCACTTCAGCTCCAGCTCCTTAAGCTAGTGTCAGTGTCCCAACCTAACTCTGACACCTATCTGGACAATGACATGTGGTCCAGAGCCCCTCTATCCAGTATCTACAGAACCGCCTAGCATCTCCTATTTTCTGCTTAGACTCACCAGACTCTTCTCGCCCCTTCCCTCTGGACCGGAAACCCCTGTAGGTAGGAAATCCCATGAATCTCTCAGGGCTCCGATGTTCTGTCCCAGGTGCTGATCCCGGTGTTGCTTGGCTCTGGTCAGGTCCCAGGAGCCCTGTCTCAACCTCCCCATTAGGATGCATCCATTGTTGTGGGGTGATGCTGAGGACTCCGCAGCCATGTGATGGGGGAACAAGGCAGAGAGACTCAGACGTGGGATTTAGCCTTTAAGTTACCTAACTAAAACCCTCATGTCTCTCCTGAGTCCCGCCATTCAGATACAACTTCACCAGGGCCTAGAGTATAAGCCACCAATCATGGAAAATAATCATGTCCGGAAAGAAGAAGGTAAACAAAGTCAGTGCAGTCTCGCTTAGGCTCAGAGAAAAATAATTTGAAAGGAGAAAGACGAGCCTGGGAGCCTCAGGTGTGGGAGAGGTCGATACGAGACAGGAAAGAGCATGGGAGGCAGGGATGGAGCCTGGGGCCTCAGCACCGAATCGGAACCAACAGAGCTGATGTGAGGACCTGAGCCCTGGAAGGGTAGAGCTCAAGAGGCTGGGCTTCCACATCTCTGAGGCTGGAACTCATTGACCAGTTTTACTTGTTGGTGGCAGAGACAATGGGAAAGACTGCATCTTCAGCCACCTGGGCCCTCTTGAAGTTTCCTGGAGAATTCAGACCGGTATTTTACGAGGAGCATCTCTCTAGAGTGAGAGTCCCTGGGAAGGGGTGCAGCTGAGGCTAGGGAGATGAGCTGAAGCCAGAGCAAGGTCTCTTTTAGCCAACAGTTCACTGGCCTACATCATGACCAAGGAGCCATGCAGATGTGGGTATAAGCAAGTGATGATTGTTTAGGGGGAAACTGTAGGGGTAGGAATAACACAAACCCAGTGCCTCCTAGGCCAAGCTTGTGGTGTACCTGTGTTAGAGAACTATTGTCACTGTGTGTGTGATAGGAAGCCTGTGCATTCAAACTACAGGCACAGATTGGCCTGGCAGAGAGCTGTGCATCAAAACGAACCAGCTGCATCCAGTGTGTCTAAGTCAAGCCAGCAGCTCCTCACATTCTGTCCTGTGTCTCCCTGGGGTAGAAAATCCATACCCCAGAATCCTGGCAGAGATGACAGACACCAAGCATTATTATTCACTCTGAAAGCTTCCTTCTCAATCCCCCTATGCTCCTCCTTTAAATGCTCCCTTCTAGTTGAACCGATACTCTGGTGTGCCCCCTGCATGTACCCTGTTCAGTACACAGTTGCTACCAGGGCACAGGGCTGGCCCCTCCTCACTACCCCCAGCAGTTCAATCTCCAGCTTTCACACAGTTCTGTGTGGACAGATGGGTTGTTAGAAGTGCCCCCTTGGAGCCCATGGATCAGGCTCTGGATTGAATATGACTGCGGGCAGAGCAAACATCTCTATCAAGGTCACAAAGGCTGCTGGGCCCGAGCACACTGGCTCATGAAGAGCTACCATACAGAGCTGGAGGTCTGAGAAAGGTCCAGGCAGGTCCAGGCTTCCTGCCAGGCCAGGCTGCTGGACTTTGAGACACCTGGTGGTCATCAGCATCTCCCTTGTCCTGTGTTCTCATCTCTCCCAATGTGATTGTCATTCTGGCATCTTTCAACTTGGCAAAGCCCTGCTCATCAGGGTGGCTCCTGCTCAGCCTCAGCCTGTCCAAGAAGACTCTCCAGCCACAGACACATCCATCCCTATGAGCTGATGAGCCTGGCCCTGGAGGGGCTGCAGGTGTCGTGTCCTTGGGAGTAAAGCACCTCACCTAGGAGCACAGGTGGCTCACACTCCCCTGGAGTACATGACTAAACCCTTTCACACATACAGGTGCCATGCAGATATGTGTACACACACGGGTGTATATGTACTTGCACACACCTCCTCACTCTCCCTCCCACCCAGGTGAAGTCCTCCCCAACACTCTACCACTGACTGCAACATGTGTCTATTGTCTATTGATTTGCTTATGCTGGGTGATTGGCTAGACATGTGCCTATGAAACAGGATTCCCAGTACAGCACAAGATGCTCTCTTAAGCTTGGGTGTCAGGTAAATAGCATATTGTTTTCAGCAACTGATGTGATTATTTGCATGGTATATTTGCAACCTGCATCATCCCCCAAGCCAGATGCCCAGGGGGCTCTTCTGAAGTGGAACCACCCTTTAGATTGCTTCAAGTGAGACACTGTGCCCAGGTATGATTTCAACATCTTTTAGTTGAGTTTTTATGGATACAACTGGGGATGCTGAGGAAGTTGTAAGGGACCCCAGCAAGAGCTCCATCATTTCCCTGGCCCTCAGATGAGACAATGTCCTATAGAACTTTATAAAACACTGCTCTCAAGTCCTTGGTGATGATGACCTGCCTTTCCACAGTCCATTTCATTACTGGGTGTCAGGTCTGGACAATTGCAGCACCTATGTAAGTTTGTTAGCCACTCTGCAGGTAAGACATAGAGTAGCTTAAGGAATCCTTTCCCTGCGAGCTTCAGCTTCAATGTACTGGGCCTTTATTCTAGCCAAGGGCTTATCTCCCTCCCTGATGCCCCAGCCATAGTGAAGTCTCCTTGGATGGCCCCTGAGTATCTCCAACATAGAGACCCCAGGGTTACCCACCCACATGTCCAGTTTGTGCCAGGTCTCTGAGAGGCTTGGAACACTGTTGCTTGTGTATCATTTGCATCTATCTATGCTTCCATGCAGAGTGCTGAAGATGCTCAGAGAGTGTGGAATGTGATAAGAGGATTGAGCTCTTGACTTGGGGAAATGGGAGCCTCATCAGTTCTAGACTACAAAGCTGTGTAGATGCCAAGAAGAAGTTATGTAAAACTGTCAGCCAGTGATCTCTCTGTGATCTAGGCAGAAAACAAGCTAGTACCCAATGGCCCCTTTGTGCTCTGAGCAGAATGGCTGTGGGTGACATTGGGAGATGTGCCACTCAGTCTGTCACTATCCATGGCAGGAATAACCTGCAGACACTTTGGGACTTGAGTGATTTGTCTGTAAACCAAGGACACTGGAGCCACCAGGAGTTTGGTGCAGGAAATATTTTCCCCTTGGAGTTGCTGGAGGGAGCACAGTCCTATCCTGGTGTAAGACAATTCTGTATTTTGTCAATTATGTTTTAAATAAATGCTGATTGGTTAGTAGCCAGGCAGGAAGTATAGCTGGGACAACCAGACAGGAAGTAGAGGCAGAGCAATGAGAACAGGAGAATTCTGGGAAGGAGGAAGCTCCCTCTGTAGTCCTGTCCAGACACCGAAGAAGCAGGATATGACCTTCCCCACTGAAAAAGGTACTAAGCCATGTGGCTAACATAGATAGTTTTATATCTATATATAGATATAGTTTATAACTTATGGATACCTCTGTATGAGTTTCTTTGGAACTTACCGGCTGTGGGACAGAAACCTCAACAAAGCAGGCCCTCATGTTACACTATCCACTCTTAGTCTCAAGCCCAGTCAGACAATGAGAGACAAATTCTGTGATGCCCACAATTCTTCTTGCATCCTCACAGTCAGGAAGGAAGAGACAATGAGAGATATGGGAGTTCAGGCTTGAGGTGTTAAGAAAGGCTGCGGTGTGAGCACTCTGAATTTGAAGGTTCATTAGTCATGAAGCTGATCCTCAGAGAGAGGAAGAGCAGACAGAGCCAGACCCTACATGCCTATGCCTAGTGACCTGCTGGGGTCAGACCCGTCTGGATGAGTCAAGGTTTATTGTCACTGTCAGTGGATCCACACAGGACATGGCTGGTGCCTGAGCCTTGATTTCCTGGTCTATAAAATGACTGGACACCCGCTTGGTCTGTGAGTTGCTAGACTATGACCTGAGGAGGCTGGTGAAGACCCAAGGTTCATCTCTGGACCTTAGTAGCTTTGACTTTGTCAACTTCATTGGGTTAAGAAACACCCAGAGAATTAACTGAGCACAACTCTAGGCGTATCTGTGAGGGTGTTTCCATAGAGAGTTCTGTCATAAGAGTTCTCTGTCTGGAAGCACTGATTAATTCTTAATGGGTTATGTAATGGCAGTAGAGAGAGATAGTGAAATGCAGGAGGTGGGGCCTAGCTAGAGGAAGTGAGCCACTGAGGACTTTGTCCTTTCCAGGATTTCTCCTGTGAGTGCACCTTCAACAGCTTTCTGTTCCCATAAAGAACCTCTTCTGGGGTTTTGTGTGCCTCTGTGACTGAAAAGTCAAGATAACAAGGACAGACCATGCTTGGATGACAGAAAGAGATGAAACTAAACAGGAACCGCCAAAGAGGCAATAGTGACTGGAAACAAAAAGCCCGGGGAAACAGAAAGGCCATGTGTACCAAAGTGGGAAGCTGCCTCCAGCCCCAGGCCTGGCTCTCTGGGACCAGAGAGAGCTGAATCACAACCAGAAAGTGATCCTGGTGGCAGCGACTGGCAGTCCTGGCCACAGGACCACGAGCAGCTCTGGGAAGCTTATATTCAGGGGCATTTGATATGACAGTGGCTCTAGGTGATAAAACCAGGAACTGTTTCAAAAGTGAGAGCATTCTTAGGGGCTGAGCTAGTCTGAAGCCCTCAAAACAAGGAGCCACTGAAAGACAGATGGACTGGGAACACCAAGCTGCCATGCTGGGATTGGATGAACACACATGAAGCCACTAGGGAGAAGGGCAGATCCAACACAGACCCATGAGGAAGGGTAAACAGCCAAAAGCTTAGGTGTGAAAGATGCAGAGGGTCTTGGTTCACAAATCACAGCTTTTTTGGCTTCTGCAGTTGCTTCCCTACTGCTGGGACTGAGAAACCAATCCCCTTTGGCTCCCCCAAATCCCAGTGTACCTGAAGGGCATGCCTTGACTTAAGTATTTGTCTCCCCTTAATAAATAAACTGGAGACCTCTAGAGCAAGTGCCTAAAAGCTGTGAAGTACAGTGTATGGTTTGCAAAGACTGGAAGACTCTAACATGAACATGGATCCAGAGCTGACAATGGACCTCTGCCCACATAGAACATCAGAGTGAAGGTTTCGTGTGGTATTATCGTTCTAGTGGTTTGCTTTCTCTGTTCTGATTGGTCATGGAGATTGAGGTCTTGAGAGAGGACGCTCACTAAGAAAAACCCAAAATCCAAATGTCAGAGAAATCCATCCTAACATACACAAATCACAACTTAGAAACACAAAGATGGTTTTTACAAAAATGTGATAGAGAGCTTCCAAAATTCACAATTCTTCAATAATCAAATCCTGAGATGCAAAAATTGTTGAAAAGGTATAAAATTGTTTCAGAAGTCCATGACCTCAAAGAGAATTCAAAAGAGAAGATGAATGAAATAAGGTAGTTAATTCAGAACCTCAGCAAGCCTGGAGCATACATGATAAATTCATCAAGCAAATGTAGATTCTAGGGGAATTAAGCAGAAGCAAAAGAAAAAAGAAATGTTAGAAATAAAACTCAATATATCGAATTTTTGCAAAGCATCACCAATAGAATATACCAAGTAGAACCACCCATTTACAGGAAAATTCCTGCAAATTACAAAATTTTATTACTACAGATGAATAAAACTCTACTGTGCTTGTATACCGTATTTATAAAATTCAGCCAGTGTTGGGTACCTGGGTTAGTACTGTATCTTGTCTGTGAGTACTGGTGCAAAACATAAACAGGAAATAATGTTGATGTATGCTGCTGACTTAGATGCCTTAAGATATATGTCTAAAACTGATAAGAGACAGAATGTCAGGCATGGAAAATGAGCTAAAGGAAATAATTTCAATAAAGTGTAGGGGAAACAAGAAGAGCACAAGCTGCAAGAAATCTAGGGGTAAGATCAAGAGACCAAACCTAAGAATCTTTGCAATAAAAGGAGATGAGATATAGACTAAAAGCATAGAAAACCTGTTCAATAGAACTATAACAAAAACTTTCCCATCTAAGGAAAAATAAAGACATCCCAGAGGAGAAAGCATTTATAACTTCAAATAGACATGAGTGTCTGTGGTACATTATTGTAGCTACAACTCTAAGAAAAAAGGAGAAAGAACGAATGTTATAATCTGAAAGAGAGAAATACAAACTCACTGGGAAAAAAAAAACAAGACAGAAGTATATCCTGACCCCATAACAGAATCCTAAAATCTGGGGAAACATGCAATATTTTTTGTTTTTTGTTTTTTTTCCCGATTTTCTCTGAATTGAGAAAATATATCCTGGAAGGAAGGGGGAAGTCTACTCTACTAAGAGTCAAGAAGTAAAACAATTCAGAAGGCTCAGAAAATTCCCGAATCTGACCAGGTTCACAATCTCTTCCTCAGGGTTATATAAGTAACTGATGGATCGCAGAGACCACTAACCTATAGAGTTGTAAGTCAAGCTGAAAGCTCCCTGGCTCACCGAGAAGAATTCTGGGGGAATCATCACTTTGGTCTGCTCTTGACTTGCTGTCTACAGACATTTTTTCACTTCTCCCAAGGAAAAGTTACACAGCAGAGTGAGGTTTCGAGATTTCAAAGTGAGTACATGGCAACTCCTATTACCAGCCTGTGAAGTTATTTCTTAAATTAATGATAAACAAAAGCCTTTCAAGGTAAACACAAATTAAAGCGGCTTGTGACCATTAAGACACAATTTCCCATGATACTTAAATGAATCACTCAGGAGGAAAGATAATCACATAAAGTTTAGGAAACAATGGGTAAATAAACAAGGACTAGGAAAGAATAAAGAATCTCCAAACCAGAAAATACCTAAAATAAATAGGGTAATAAGGAAAAACATTATTCAAACCAACCAGGAGTCAGGCCAACAAAATTACAGGAATCAGAAAATAGTTCTCAGTAATAGCCATAAACATAAACAGTCTAAACTCTCCAATCAAAAGACACAGAATATCTGATTTTAAAATACTTATTGTTGTTTGAAAGAAGCATAACTAATTGACAAAAAACACACCCTGATTAAATAAAATTATAGAGAACAATATTCCAAGGTGCTCAAATCTAGGACCAAACAAGAGTAGCTATGCTCATGTATGACAAAGCAGGCTTCTAGCCAATGTTTAGTAGAAGTGTAGAAGTCGCTTTGTATCAATAAGGGATATCCTACCAAGAGGAGATAATGATTATGAATATGTGCCAGTATATAATAAACACATTGGTGAGTCTCATGGCATAAAACAAACATAACTAGTTATACCCAGACAGGCAGGTCTAAATGTAATACTATATTCTTATCAACAGATCATCCAGCCAAAAATTTGACACAGAAACTTCAGAGTGAAATTGTACCCTGGGTAAATGGACTTCAAAGACTTCTGCTGAATATTTTATCCAATGGCTGTGGGAAGTACACACTTCTCAGAGGCCCACTGAACTTTATCCAAAATGAATTCCAATTTAGACCATAAATTAAGTTTTAATTATAAAAAATTCAAAATAACTTCTCATATCTTGTCAGATCATAATTGTATAAAACTAAAAATTGGTATCAAGAATAACCACAGAAACGACAACTCATGTGGAGATCAGATAATACACTCTTGAGAGATCATTGGGACAATGAAATACTAGAGAAGAAACTGAAAAAGAAACTCTTAGAATCAAATTAAAATGAAAACAAAAACTCAGCAGAACCTTTGGGATATGGAAAGGTAATTCCAGGAGGGAGGCTCATAGGTGTGAGTGCCTGCATTAAAAATCCAGAAAAGATCAAGCAAATCCAGGTGCATCCCAAAGTCTCAAAAAGAGCAAGCCAAACTCAAAATTAGTAGAAATAAATAGTAAAACTCATGGAGATAATTAGTTAAGTGCAGACCAGACAAACTATGCAAAGAATCTATAAAGTAGTGTTAACTCTTTGAACAGATAAACAAAATTAACAAATCTTTAGCCAAACTTACAAAAAAAAGAGGGAAAAAAACAAAGTAGCAAAATTAGAAAGAAAAAGGGTGTCATCAAAAAGATGCCAATAAAATCTTGAGAATTATTCAGGAGTGATTTATATTTTAATAATTTAGGAAATCTAGAGGAAATTGACAGATTTCTAGATATATGTGAATAGCTAAGTTTAAGTGAGGAGAATGTAAACAATGAATCCTGATTCCTCACCGTTACTGAATCAGTGGTCGTCTTTACATAGGGCGAAGCTTGGTACTGTATGTACTCACCACCAAATTCTACCAGATCTGAAAAGCAGCAGCAACAATGCTCTTTAAACAATTTCACTAAAGCAAAAATGGGAAGAACAGTGTCAAGTCAATCTACAAAGCCAGCTCAAGGCTCTACCAAGAAACTCCTGAACTTCATAAACACTTTCATCAAATCAAGGACACAAAGTCAACATGCAAAGATCAGAAGTGGTTCTATATACTAAAGGCAAACATGTTGAGAAAGAATTCAGAAAAGCAAACTAGACTGCAACCTCAAAAAAATCAGTCTACCCATGAAGGTAAAATACCCCTGCTATGAAAACTCAAAAATATGGAAGAAATTACAGAGGACACTAGAAGATGGAAAGATATCTCATGTTTATATATCATACTAAGCTTGTGAAATTGACTATATTACCCCAAACAAGACATATCTTCATTGCAATAACTACCCAATTCTAATGATACTCTTCACAGAAAAAGGAAAAGGTAATCCTAAATTTCATAGGCCAAAGCAATTCTTATCAGAAACAGCAGTATGAAGGGTATCATACCTAACTTCAATTATACTACCAAGCTACTGTAACAAAAACAGTATGGCAGGCAGGAGGCAGAGACAGACAGATCGCTATAACTTTGAGACCAGCTTGCTATACATGGCCAGTTCCAGGCCAGTCATAGCTACACAGTGAGACTCTATCTCAAAAACAAAATAAAAACAACAGTATATATAGTACTGGTACAAAAACAGACACACAAACCAATGGTGAAAAAATAGAGGATACAAAATTAAATCTACATAGCTATAGGGATCTGGTTTAAAAAACATTTTAATTTTATGGGAAAATACACAACTGAAAGCAATTTTTATGAAGTTGTTTTTAAAAATAATTCATAATTAATGCCCTGAGGCATCAGTAAACACTTAGATACTTGCATACATTAAACTTTCATATCCCAAGTCAAAAAATATGCAGATCCAATGTTTACTAAGACAGTTTATCTGACTTTAGGTGAGAGTAGATTTATTCCTGAAAATAAGAGTAATAGCATATATTTTTAAAGAATATAAATAGAAAAAACTGTTATTTTTTGTCTATTCAATTGTCTCAATATCTTTAAAAATGTGCTTGAACAGAAAGATGTAAAATGTATATGAGGTCTTCTTATACAATTTTACCTTTATCCCTGTAATCTTACCAGTAAGTAAAATAATAATAATAATAATTAACAATAATAAAATGTTTTAGTGAAACTTTAAAAATTCTCCTAACTTGTTTATCATCTGGTAGCAGAGTGTAGTGATGACTGACACCGCTGCCATCAGACAAAGGCAGATCAGGATTTTAGAGTCTTTGCGTGCCATTTGACATGGACTGTTAGGCATTTTCTCTATACATTGATGCTAGTAATTCCCACCAGCTCACATATAACAAAAGGAATATGCTCTCTGTCTCTGTCTGATTTTTGACAATGGTATGAAACAAACAAACAAAAAAAAACCTGACAGGAGCAACTTGACACCAAAAGACAGACCAGCATGGGCTGGGGAAACCGGGTACCCACACACAGAAGGGTGAAGGATCTCTCATCCTGAACAAAACTCAGCCCAAATAGATCGATGACTCAGGGTAAGGCCTGAAGCTTTGAAACAGCCAGAGGAAAACATAGGAGAAACACTTCAAAACAGAGGCCGGCAGCGAAGGCCAGGCCTTTCTGAAGAGGGCTCTATCAGCAAGAGCCCACAAGGAAGGATTGTATTGGATCTAAAAGATTCTGCAGAGGAAGGTATACTATCAGCAGAGTGGAGAGACAGGGAGACAGGTCCCAGAGCGGAGAAAATGTGTGCCAGTCGTGCGCCTGCAAGACATTCACAGCCAATGTGTGAGAGCTCAAAATATTAAACACTCCAAGAAAGTTCAGACAATGACTTGAATATTGCTTCTCTCTCTCTCTCTCTCTCTCTCTCTCTCTCTCTCTCTCACACACACACACACACACACACACACACACACACACCCCTTCCTCCGCCATCAGGGAAAGGCAAATTAAAACTATATTGCGATTCCACATCACTCAAATCAAAAATGTCTACAGTCAGTTAAAAAAAAATGCAAAGCAAGAGGGACTCTTATCTTCTTCTGGCAGAATGTACACCTGTGTGGCCACTGTGGACATCAGTATAGAGGTTCCTTAAAATCTAAAAACAGAATTACCGAAGCGCCAACTATACCCCTCCTGGGAATATACTCCTGCAGGAACATTAAGTCGGCATACCATAGAGATACCTGTACATCTGTGTTTATCAAGGCGCTGTTCATAATAGCCAAGTTATGAAACCTACCCAGGAGCCTGTCAACAGATGGATGGATGAAGAAAATGTTGAACGTATACAGAGCTGAATTTTATTCGGTCATTAAAAACAAAAATGTATCTATAATGCAATTCTTACAGCAAAGACTCAGGGAATATTACAGAATAGTGGAATGCAAGAGTCCAAGAGTCATAGGATTGGGACATCTGCTGTGAGATAGTGTCATCTATGTATGACAGAGGAGCCGCACCCATGAAATCTCAACAGTACGACTGCCTAAACAAGACCTGCATAACGGCCACACCAGTCAACACATCAGCGTGGATGAGGGAAATCTCACAAGGTCCCTCCTACAGCTGAGGAACTACTGGCAGCTGATGGCCACTGAGAGGAGAACCAGTTTCTCCAGGAATGAGCCACCAAGTAGGTTAAACAACTCCTATTTATTCATCAGCCCTAAATACATATACAAACAAGCAACATTAAAGGAATTCAATAGATTGCAATTACGCATAGGTGTGTGTGTGTGTGTGTGTGTGTGTGTGTGTAAAACAGTAATAAAAAAGAACCATGAATTTGAGTTGGAATGTAGGGGTGAGGGAGGAGTTGCAGGGTGAAAGAAGGGTAGAAAGGATGTAATAGCTCTCATGACTGAAATTCTCAAAATTAAAAAAAATTCAAATTAAAGTAATTTAACTTAAAAAGAATGAGATTATATCATTGTCCTGGCTAGTCTTATATCAACTTGACACAATCTGGTTATCTGAAAGAGGAAAACCTCAACTGAGACAATGCCTCCAGAAGATCCAGTTATAGGGCAATTTTTTAGTTATTGATTGGTGGCGGAGGGCCCAGCCCAATGTGGGTGGTACCATCCCTGGCCTGGTGGTCCTGGGCTCTATAACAAAGTAGGTTGAGCAAGCCACAAGGAATAAGTCGGTAAGTAGGACCCACCTCCATAGTCTCGGCATAAGCTCCTGCCTCCAGGTTCCTGCCCTGTCTGAGTTCCAGTCCTGACTTCCTTCAGTGAGGGACTATGATGTGGAAGTGTAAGCCAAGTAAACCCTTTGCTCCCTAACTTGCTTCTGCTCATGGCATTTCACCACAGCCATAGAAACCCTGACTAAGACAGCCAAACCCAGGAAAATGGATGGAACCACAGTTCATCATGCTTTAGTAAAATAAGCTGAACCCAGAAAGACAGCATCACATATGGTATGCAGAGTTCAGAGTTTATAAACACTCCACAGGACATGAAAGTGAAAGGGGACCCCTAGGATGGAGGGGACCAATAGGAGCAAGAGATAGCTGGGACTGAACATGATCCAAGTTCACAATATCCATGTATAAAGCTATAATGAGCCACCACTTTGTACAGTGAAAAAATACGTGGTAATTCCAAGGAGAGAGTGGATGTCATTCACCACAAACTCCACCTCCACGTTCTGTCTCAGGAGATAGTGACAAGTGACCGTGGGTAAAACCATGATGCAAAATAACTTTTTCTACACGTAAGCTATTTCTGTGAGATGTTTGGGCCCATGGTGGTTGTGTCCACTGGGGACCCAAAGCAGCCACACCCCTCGGCCCTTTCTGCTTTGCAATGTTTGCTTCCCCAGTGTTCAGGGACGATGTGATTGGAGGTCGTGTGTCTCCCATTCCCCCTGCTGGTGCGTTAGTCTAGGTGGAGCCTCACTGAGCTCCTGCTTCCCACCTTCAGCTTCTCATGGAGTAGTTTCCCTGCTCTCTGGGAGGGAGATGCAGAACTGCAATGTTTTACAGATCGCTACGTGGCTCAGACGATGAGGGCTGGCTGAGGTACTTGGGCTATCTTATTTCTGATGGATAACCAGCTTTGGATTATTCTGTGTGAAGGAGCAGAAGCCTGAAGAGCTAGCTCCTGGAGCCTATGGGGCCTAGCCTCACTCACGATCCCAGAAACTCACTAAGGACCAAGTTACTTTAGTGAGTGTTGGGAGCCTGGGGGACTTCAGATCCATCCTCCTAGATGCTGCTGCAGAAGGAGCCACTGGACCTCTGGAGCCTGTCTTTGGTACCTGCAGAGCTCTGCCCTGCTCCCATCAGTCTTGAAACATGCTCTCCTTGTGCTCACAGAGACCTTCATGCCTCCACTAAACTCAGTCTTGTCCCAAGAACTTTGCCTTTTCTGTTGAAGAACAAAGAAAGGTGGAATTCTCATTCCACAAAGTGGAAGGAATATTTCAAATGCTGTACTCCTGACAAGGTAGAATTTCCCCAGAACGTAAATGCAATAAAAATTGAACAAGAGGAAGGAAGAATAGAGGGTTAGGGTAAAGAGAAGAGAGAGAGGGGAGAGAGGGAATGAGAAGAAAGGGAGAGAGGAGGAATGATAGAGAAAGCAAGAAGAGAGGAAGGCTAGATGAAGAAGATGGAGGAATCAAGGGAAAGGAGAGAAGTGAGAAAAAGGAGGAGAGAGGGAAGGGAAGGGGTAGAAGATGAAGGAATGATATGAAGAGAGGGAAGAGAGATGGAGGAGAGGGGACTGGTTGTCTACTTGTGGGGTATTCTGTACCCTTCTGCCACAGGACACACCAAACCCCACTGCACGCTGGGCTGTGAGACACCTGCCCATGGAGTAGGAGAAGGTCTATGTTAGATTAGATGCTAGGATGGAGTGTGGAGCTATGCCTGGTGGCTGCTCCGGGACCCTTGCTGTGCCTGGCGTGAGTCATTCTCCCAGACCTGGGAGATATTAATCACAGATTTCAATATTTGTATGGGAGGAAATGTACTGGGGCACCCCTCGGTCATCCCTGATTAAATTACCGAGGGAGGGCTGTTCTGCAGTTGCTGTAAATGAATACATTTTCAACATTTTTTTTCTCTTGAAGGTAATTTTCATGGCTGGTTTAACTTGTAAGGATGATAGAAAATATTAATAAAACATTTGATGTCTAAGTTTGGGCAGAAGTTTAATAAATGAGATGGGCATATTTCACTTCTGATCACATGGCTGAAATTGTTTGAATGGAGATTGTTGGAGGAGGGAGAACCTTCCAGGGAGGTCTCTGCTATGGTGGTTCTGGTGTCCTTCAACATGTCAACATTTAGTTGCATGTGGAGAGTGGAGAGTGTCAATCATAGAGGTGACCCAGACAAGGTCACAGACAGGGCCATAGTAATTGGAAAGCATGCAATGCATACTTGCTGAAGTACACAGGCGTGTGTGTGTGCACCTTTCCACACATATACACACATGCACACACACCCCCATATACACATGCACACTCACATGTATCCACACACAGGCATGCACATGTATGCAGTTCCTCTCATGTTTTGTCCACACATGGCAATCTGTGACTCAAGTTCAAGTCAAGCAAGGCTGTGATGCTCTTGGTCAGACTGTCTGCAGCCTGGGGCAGTTCCAGTCTGGCCCAGGGTCTCCTTCCTGGCTGACTAGCCATGCAGTACATGGCTGGCTGGGCCTCATATTACCCCACCGTTGACTGGAGGGCTTACTGATTTTTAAGCAAGGGACCCTTGCTTAACATTCAGTTACCAGTGCTGCTGTGGATGCAAGCAGGAAGGACAACTTTCTACTCCACATGCTGATACTTGGAAATCCCAGGCCCTGCTCGTTTACTCTTGGGTTGGGTGGGTCTCTGCAGAAGAAGGACAGTTTGGGCATGTCTAGCCCACAGACTGAAAGGTGAGAGGGTGCCTCTTTCTCCTCCACACAAATGATGGTGTCCTAACAGCCTATTAGCCATGTGTAGCTCTGACACACTTGATTTCCCAGGGCAGTTTCCTTTGTTTGAAAAGTGCCTGGCCATCCTCTGAACGTGAGTTGCAGTACATTCAGGCTCCATATTTAAATAATCAGATTTTGGAGTACAATGTTGGAATGTCACAATTTACAAAGCACTTTTAATTATCTGAAAAAAATTGCATGATGGTGGGTATGTTTTCACAACTGAAACTCATTCCCCGTGGAAACGTGGAAATGCTGTGGGTACTGAGACTCACTGAGGACCTCACATTTTCTACCTGTATTTTTGTCTGCCAAGCCGGCGTTCCATTCATGGAGTTCCGTGGCAGCTACCGCGGTAAAGTCTGTCCTCCTCCCCAGCCCCTTGAAAACAGCCTGTTTCCTTCAGCAGGGATTCCTCCCACCCCCCCATGCTGAGGGCTGTGGGATGTGGCATGCTGCTCTGCAGGTAGATGACTTCTGACTGACTTGTCTGACAAACTCGGTGCTAAGCCTCTGCCTGTGCTGAGGAAACACCTGCTAGGTGCACTCCTGATGCTGGCCCAAGCAGCTCGTGCCCAGGATGCCAGAAAACTTTCCACTAAAAACTTTCTCTGTGTCCATGAGACCCCGAGCTGAGCCTGGGTGGATTTGCTGGTACACCCCATCCATACCTGATCTACACAGCAATCCTCCTCCTCAGAGACCTGCTTCCCAGCCTCAGATTCTGGGTAACCCAATGTGCCCTGAAATATTGGTAGAGGGGGTAGAAGATAGCCACCATAGCCACCAGGAGATTCCTGCTTTCTGGTCCCTCAACATCAGCGTCTATACAAGGGTTCTCCCACTTCCACTGTCATACTGAGACATAGATATTTAATCCCTAATATCCCCCTAGCAGCCTGTGGGTCCCTTAGGATCAATGGCCATCAGATTCACCCTTCCCGTGTGCAAGGTAAAAGACAGAGCATGTGTGTTCTAATCCTCTGTGAGTGGGTGTGAAGCACAGGACCGAAGGGCAGGGGAGCTGGAGGGAGTGGAAACTGGTGACAGCATTGGCAGAGTAGTTAAGGGAGGGGTGTGAGTGTTCAGAATGGAACAGTCATCTGACTCTCCTTGCACAGGGTTGAGTCCTCCAGACTGGGTTGCTGGGTAGTGCAATTATAAAAGTGGGGTGTCTGAAGCAAGGAGAGGTGTTTGTCTGTCAATTAAGTAACCAATCAAATGCTCTGCAATAATGAAATCTGTTATGTAGGCAAAAAAAAATAGGGCAAATGGTTAGAAAATTAATAAAATTCCGATTACTTCAGTGTATCATCCCTTAGATCCCCTGAGCGAAGCTTTGGATGGATGAATGCATGCACTGGTGCATGTACAGTAAATGCATGCATGCATGAATGCACAAAGTGAATTAATGGGCACATGAGTGCCTGCTATGCATTGTGTTAGGTGTGGTCATGAAGATCCAGGTTGGGATCAGAGACATAGAGGATAAGAGGGATCTTATGCCTATGATCCTGTGTCCTTGCACCCCACTGGCTTTCTTGGGGATACCAAGAAAGTTCCCACTAGTTGTTTTCAAGGGGACTTCAGATACAGGAGTCTCCTGCTGCCCAGTGAATCAGAGCTAGGAAGCTCTGAGTCTTGAAGCCCATTGGGGTCAGGTGGATGGTACCAGAAGCCCCTGCTTCTAACATGTGGGGATTTGGAGAGCACCTGAGGGTAAAAGTCCTAGGGTCTTCCCGTACAAGAAGGCAGATTTGGACCAGAACACTGAGATGTGGAATCCTACCATGTCCTGTTAAAGGTGATGGGAATGGCCACCACCAGCACGTCTAAGTCCCCATACTCCACAGCTCCCTGGAGGGCAGCATGGGGATCAACTCAAAAAAAGTCACTCATTTACAATTTATAGGGTTCCCAACAGTGGAGAATCCATGCCACACATGGGGTGTGGCTACCCAAGGACTTACTGTCTTCCATCCGTGTTAAGAGGATCAGGGGCTGGAGGCAATCACAGCCCACTGCAACCCAAGACTTCCCAGGAAAGGAGCTATGCAGAGATGTAGTGACTGCAGCTTCCCCAATCCTACTATCACACATGGGAAGGTAGGGTCAAAGGCAGCCCACTGAGGGGCAGGACCACATGCTTGCCCTGAAAATAATTCACTTTGTTGCTGCCTGATTCTAAGAAAGAAACTTAATTTGACTTTTTTGTTTTGCTTTGTCAATTATTTCTGCATTTAATTCATACAGTAGTTTGGCTTAATGGTTGCAGAAAAGCTATAAACCCAGGGGATTTATACCTAATTAAGTAATATGATAATGAGGAATATTGAGGTCAACCACTGTTTCCAGCAATGACAGCTTCCTGTGCGGGATCTGAGGCTGCATGGGGCCAGAGGCCTGTGGTGGCCCTGCTGAGTGGACAGTTCCCCAGGGTGGAAAAAACTGCATTGTTTTGGGGATCACTGGAAGGGTGGGGTGGGCTCTGCCTTCCCATATGGTCCAAATTCTAGAAACATTCTATTCTTATTTGCTGCTGTCTCCCCATTCCCTGGTGACTGTTGCTGTGGGGACCTTCAGGGAGGAGGCCCAGGGGAGGAAGCAGACACCCAGGGATCAGCATCCTACTTCCTGCTTCTTTCTCACCTCCTCCCTCCCCACCCAGAGCCTCAAGGAGCTGAGCCCAGGCACTCTCCAAAAGCTTGGGGGTATTCATTTAAATCAGCTGATTGCTGGTGAAAGGTCTCATCAAAGATTAAATAAGCATAATTTAACTGAGGGAATGATAATAGATTTAGTTAAGAAGAGAAAAAAAGGAAAATTGAATTAGAATGCATATTTGAGGGAAAATTGGAGTTTAATATAATTACACTTAGAGATGAGACAGATCACAATTATGCTTCAGAGGTGGAATTTTTAATTGTATTATTTAAAACCAAGCCCGGGTCGCTGCCTTGCACCAGGTCGGGAGAAGGACTGGGCCAGGGGAGGTACAGTCCCTTGCTGCTTCCCTACGTGGAGTAATAGTATTAACTTCTGTCCCCAGTTCACTCTCTGCAAGTCTACAACCCCCAGGCTAAGCATTTGTACCCACAGGGGAGCAGCACAGACCTGTTTGTGGCTCAGACATCGAGGGCTCTGCAGCTAGGGCAGGAGGACAGATCGCTGGCTGACATACATTCTCCTAGATTCGATTATCTTCAGGGCTGATGCGATCACGTGGGCATAAATGAACTTACTGCAGCCCAAACCTCAATTCTACCAAATCAAGTTTCCCAGATGGTGTGTCCACCTTCCAGGCTGCCTGGCCTGACTCAGGAACTAGCCATGTGCTCTCCAAAGGGCAGAGACAGGCCAAGGTGTCTGTGAGCGCAGACACAGATCGCTGTGGGCCCCATGAGGGCCATCCAAACACACAAAAGAAGTGTATATGGGGATCTTGAGTTGCACAGGGTCTTCCTGGCTTTCCCTGGTACACCACCACTTTGGAAAGTGTAGGTGGAGTCTGTGTACCTGGGCTGTGAGATTCTCAAGCCAAAAATGCCCATCTCAGCCAATGTTTAGTTGATCTGTTTGCCCCAACCTATGTGCTGGAGTTGTGTGCCGCAACCTGTACTCCTATCTGTGAATGATGTCTCCACAGAGGCCAATAGGTAAAGCAGCTACCAGGGCGGCCCTGGCACACTGCGACTCCTGTCCTTATACAAAGTACACATCCAGATACAGGGACACACTGGGTGCAACCAGAAAAGAGCGGAAGACCCCAGGAGAGAGCAGCCTCCAGTAAACAAAGACTAGGGCAGTGCCCCCCACTGCAAAGCCCTGGGGAGGAGCACCCCCAGAACCCTGCCTGATTCAGTCTTGAATCCCCAAAGAGAAGAATTTCTCCTTTGTTTTAGCTGGCAGGACTGTGAAGTTGGCTATGGCAGCCCAGACTACTAAGAGAGTCAGGGCATATACGTGTGTGTGCACTTGTGCGTGTGCATGTGTGTGTATGTACGTGTGTGTGTTTGCATGTATATGTGCGTACATGTACAGGCCAGAGGCCTACCTTGGGTACTGTTCCTCAAAAGCCAACTGCCTGGGTTTTTGCTGTTGTTTTGTTTTTGGTTTGTTTCCTTGTTTGTTTTGAGACGGGGTCTCCCATTAGCCATGTGTTCTCTGATGAGGCTAAGAAGCTCCATGCATTCTCCTTTCCTCCCTAGAGCTGTGATGACAGCATGTGTTACTATGCGCAGCTTCCTCACAGATCTTCCCTACTCCCATCACAGCCTGCAGCAGCCTAATCATTCTCAGGGGTCTCTCTGGGTCTTGAAGTCTGGGCTATGAACAGAGTTTCTAGGGATCCCAGGGAAGCAGGGCCTCTATTTCTTCCTTCTGTAGCTCTGCATTGCCCTGGACCATGTTCTGCACCATGGTCTGTGAGCGACAGGGTCCTCTACCTTGTTCCCAGGGTCTGCTCCATTGAGGTCAGTCAAGCCAACTCAGTTGTCTGCACAGAAAAGCACAGATGACCACCTCGCTTGTCAGAGCCCCGCCCTCTGCTGAGGCTACTGTTCTTCCTAGCATGGCATGACTCTGGGTGGATAGATCCATACATGGGCAGTGTTGGAGAAAGCACAGAAATAGGTGGGGGTGGAAGATAATAATAGAAAGCCCCTGGACGTCGCTTAATTAATAATATAGTTTCTTCCGGTCACTTCCTACCCCAAAAGGCTGCAAGGTATCACCCACTCTACCTCTCGGATGGGAAGCAGATTGGGTACCCCAAGGCAAATGTCTAAATTTGTTGTGTCAAATGCTGCCTAAGGATCTGTGCATCTCTGCTAGGCTCCAAGTGTCTCTCTCCTATCCTCCCACAAAGGAAGTTCTTGCTTCGATAAAATGCAGCCATGTGATATACCGGGGGAGCAACAGGCTCAAGCCCTGGGGAAACAATCAGCACCAAGGCCTGCCAGGCCTGCACCCAGACACTGGATATTACAATGGTGCTAGGCCATGCTCCATTTCCCGAGGGCGAGAGAACACACTTCCCAAGCTGAGCATCAGGCCAGACCAGCTGTCCACTTTATTCAGCCTCTCCCAGGTGAGTGTAAAGTGGTTAGGGACCGCAGGCCTGTGCCAATGATTTAACTCTGGGCACAGGCTTTCTTTGGCTAATTAGTCTATGTTTTTTAGAGTGCAGAATAGAAGTCCTGGTCTCAGGAGAGCTGCCGAAGCTTCAGGCCCGCATGTCAGGCCACTGTAAATCTTCAGGGAAATTCTCGAATGTAATTTTCTTCTCATGATTTTATTCCTGAGACTGACTTGGTGTATTAATAAGTTGGCTCAGAAGGAATAATCATAAATAGCAGTTGGTCCTAATACCATAGGGACTTGTTCCAGCTTGGGAATAGAAGGACATTTCGATGACAGAGAGTCAAGCTGTGGGCAGCCCTGGGAGCTGGACTTTCAACAGAAATGACCCCACTTCCCAATGATGACCAGAAAGAGCAACTCAGAGATGGAGAGTGCAAATACATCTTTCTGAGTACTAGAGAAAGTCAGAATTCTTAATTACGATAGGGCAGCACCCCTCTTTCTAAGCCAGCCATGCTACCCTGCTCCCCTGAACTCAGACTGATTGCCCAGACAGTGTGGATGACGTTAGGTTATTCTGTGAACCCCATCCCACTGATCGTCCAAGGCTTACAACCTTAGCCACCATTCTAGTGTGCTTTCTAGTACTGTGATAAACAGTATAACTAAAAGCAGCTTGGGGAGGGAAGGGTTTATTTCCCGTTACAACTTCTAACCACACAGTCCATCACTAAAGGAAGCCATGGCAAGAACCTGGAGGCAGGAACTGAAGCAGAGATCATGGGGAATGCTGCTTACGGGTTTGCCTCCCACAACTTGCTCAGCCTGCTTTCTTATGCAATCCGGGACCACCTGCCCAAGGACGGCATTGTCCCGGATGTGATGGTACTCCCATCTCAATCATTGATCAGGAAAAGGTGCCACAAACAAACCCACAAGCCACTCTGGAGGAGGCATCTCTTCAGTGGGCTTCCCTCTCCTCAGATGGTTCTAGCTTGTGTCAAGTCAACAAAAACTATCAGCGCTTCACAGTCCACTTCTTGTTTCTTTCATCGTGGTGACGCAGACCAGACTACCCTTCCTCTTCCAGGACCTGAACCTGTATATGCTATCTGTTCCCTACCCAATCTGTCAAAAACCTGGTGGATTTAACAGTTTTGTTTAAATTTTAACATTTATTTTTCTTATCCTATTATTGTTTTTTTATCCTATTGACAACAAGGTCAAATTCAAGGGACTTTTAGGAAGCTCCATGTTGTTTTCTGTCAAACTAAAAATGCCATTCACAGTCATGTCTGCAGCTGCCATATCTGTAAGGTGTCTTGGATTGACACCAAGTATGCTAAGTCTTACCATGTGTGTGCTGTAACTACATATACAGAGAAAACAGGCAGCTCTGGAGTTTTAAGCATTGTGGGAATCAAACAAATTATTTTTAATTATTGCAATCATTCTCAGTCATTCTTTTGAGCTGCATTTACCTTGACTTTTTTCAAGTTGCATTCATGTGTTCTTTTATCTGGGTTTCAAAGAGTTTAAACAAGTTTTCTTCAGTTCACTTGGTCCTATGTATTAATTATTTTTAAGATATGTTTTCAGTTTAAATAAAATTACAACATTTCTCTCCTTCCATTCCTTACCACAGCCCCTCTCAGGTACCCTTCTCAGAAACCTCCTCATATTCCTCTGCTCTCAAGTCAACAGCCTCTTTTTCTTTGAGGACCATTAATGCATGTATATATGTGTATATATATACATATGCCTGCCCTATCTCTGTGTATGCACAGATATATACAGATATATCTACACACACACAGAGCTTGCTTAGTCCTTTTGCTGTTGTTGTTTATGTGTGAATAATTCAAAGCTGACCACCCTGTAACAGACAATCAATAATGGAGAAGCTAATTCTCCCTTAGCAGCAGCCATTAGTTTCCTGTAGTTCCTTGTCTATGAATGGAACGACATGAAAACTTCCCCTTCCGTGTTTGCATGCCCACTGATATTGCCATTATTCCAAGCGCTGCCTGCATGGCCATTTCTGGGAAAGACTGTTTCACAGCAAACTTCCTGCTATTTTGGCCTTTGCAATCTTTCGGCCTCCACTTTCTTGGTGCTTCCTGAGTAGCCACTGTGATGAAGATGTGTCCATTCACTTTTCCAGTTAACTAGTGTAGCCCTCTTAATCTCTTATTAGTCTTTTGATTTTAATTTAAATGTGCATGCAATAAGCCTCATATTGGCTGCAAGGGAGTTTACCAGTCTACACTCTTGCCTTCCGTTGTGTAGTTGTTTTAACTGAATCTTAGAGTTGAGAACCTGTGTCCATTTACTAAGTTCCTGTGAGGCTGGGGGCTGCTTTGTGTATGAGTTTTGGGACAGTGGGCTCCTCCTGTCTTGCCTTTCAGTTGCAACTGCTGTCACCTATCTCAACAAAGTGACTTGTTCTGGGAACTGTCATTAGGAAAGTTCATCCTGTGGGGCTATCATAGCCTGCCCTTGCTTATATCTAGATGACATATGTCCCTCTCTGTCCTTGTCTGTGAGGTTGCATCTACTGCCACCCCTCCTTTCCTTCAAGAATGTCTATCTTTTCTCTGCAGCTTTTAGGATCACCCTGCTTCTTCTTCTGGCTATGTACTGTGATGCTTGTATGTGAGGGATAAATCAGTTTCTATGGATTTTCCCAGTGTGGGCAGCAAGCTCTGTTTGGGAGCTGTCTATCTGCACTCATATTCTTCTCCATCGCTGGCTCCACACACAACTTCTCCATCAGCTTCACATTTTTTTTTCTGTGCTGTTGTCAGTCTTTGCACACAGATGCTAAAGATCTAATCTCTGCTTTCCCAGAGACCTTACACTAAAAAGTGACAGGCATGGAGCAATCACAAGGTAGAGATGCTAGGCACACACCCGATCCAAGATGTGCCCGGCAGTAGTGCCAAAGTGCTCAAGGGCAGATGAGTAGGACAGAGTCCAGAGCCTTGTTAGTGTCGGGTGCCACGCTGCTAGCAGGCAAAGCCAGTGACCTCAGCAAGGCACCCACAGCACTGTGACCTATCTCTCAAGAACATGGATCCTCTTTGGTTCCATCTCAGAAAGCTGCAAGGACTCCTACTTGGAGGGCTCACATACAGAGCTGGAGAGATGGCTCATCAGTCAAGAGGGCAAGTATTATTTGCCGAAGACCTGAGCTTGCTTCCCAGCACTCCTGTTAGGTGGCTCATAATCACTTGTAATTCCAGTTCCAAGGAACCAGTGTCCTCTTTTGGCCTCTATAAATAATACACTCATGTACATACTCACATGCATGTGTACACACACGAACTTTTAAAAGAAATGGAGTGCAGACTTAAACAGAGAACTCTCAACAGATGAATCTAAAATGGCTGAAAGATGCTTAAGAAAATCAGAGAAATGCAAATCAAAACAACTCTGAGATTCCATCTTACACCTGTAAGAATTGCCAAGATCAAAAACACTGATGACAGCTTATGCTGGAGAGGTTGTGACTGGTGGGAGTGCAAACTGGTACAGCTGCTTTGGATATCAGTATGGCGACTTCTCAGAAAATTAGAAAACAACCTACCTCAAGACCCAACAATACCATTTTTGAGGGTATATCCAAAGGATGTGCAATTATACCACAAAGACATTTGCTCAACTATGTTACCAGAAGCATTATTTGTAATAGCCAGAACTGGAAACAACCCAAATGCCCCTTGACCAAAGAGCAAATTAAGAAAATGTAATACATTTACACAATGGAGTACTACAGCAGAAAAAAAAATAATGACATCTTGAAATTTGCAGGCAAATGGATGGATCTAGAAAACATCATATTGAGTGAGGTAACCCAGACCCAGAAAAACAAATATCATATGTACCTACTCGTAAGTGGCTTTTAGACATAAAGAAGAAAAAAAAAAAGCCCAACCCCAGAGAACCTAGACAACAAATGTAGGAGGGTTCGTCTTTATTTCTGTGCTTTGATTGGTTAAATAAAGACTCTGCCTGGCTTGTAAGATAGGTCAGCAGAGTAGACAGAACGGAAGTTCTGAGGACAAGAAAGGAAGTGAAGCAGTCGCCATGAGGCTCCCGTCGCAGATGGATGCAGGTTAGACCTTTCCGGTAAGTCACCCACCTCGTGGTGACATACAGACTTTTATGATGGGTTAGTTTAGATGTGAGAGCTAGCCAAGAAAAGGCTGGAGATAATGGGCCAGGCAGAGTTTAAATGAATATAATTGTCATGTGGTTATTTTGGGCATAAGTAAGTAACCAGCGGCTGAGCGGGCCAGCGGCTGGGGGCTGGGAGCCAGGCTCTGGGAACAAAAAACCCACACCTCTCCCCCACTTACAACAAACAAAGAGAACCTAAGAGAGACAGACATACATGGATGGATTTAATCTACATGGGAAGTAGAAAAAGACAAGATCTCCTCAGTAAATTGGGAGCATGGAGATCATGGAAAAGGGTAGAAGGGGAGGGGGAGGAGAAGAGGGGAGTGGAGAAAAACATATAGTTCAATAAAAATGATAAGACAAAGAAATGACCAGCTATAAATGTGGGGCTCGCTCTGTTGCAGGTGCTCTGCTTTGCAGCTCGAGCACACCTCTACAGCTCTATCCCCCCCCACACACACACAGGACGTACAGGCAGTGCCAGATTCTTGAGAGTGACAGTTCTCCCAACCCTTTGCCAATGCATCTGAATATCAATATAAACTTAAACTTTATTAGAGAGCCCGAGTTCTTTCATGTGTAGAATACATCATAGGAAAGCAAATTTGGATAAGTATCCCAAAGTGATGCTATGAATGTCTCAAATCAGAGACTTTTTCTGATTACCTTTGAACAAAGTTAAGCAGAAGTAAAACTTCTTAAACTTAAACTGCAATGAATGTATACCATGTATAGATTATATACATTGTCCATCTATAGTATATATAATCCTTATGTTTTCATAGACACACTGAAATTACTTTTGGCAGTATTTCACGGGAAATTTCTAATATTGTGAGATCATTGGGATTCTAAACAGGACTGTGAATACTAACTTTTTTAATTAAATGATTTATGTTAAGGTAATTGTACTGCTACTTACAGTTGTAAGCAACAACAGAGAGGAGCCTTCGAGCTTCTTACCAGCCCCCTCCAACATGATCTCCTGTTAAATGTGTACAAACACAACCAGAGCTTCGGCATTCATACAGTCTGGGGATCTTTTTGACTTTGCCAGACTGACTGCGATTTGTAAGTGAATGTGGGTGTGTGTGAACACCGGTGATTTTGTGAATGTCAGAGTGAGTGTTTATGGGTGTGTGTTCCAGGAGTGTGTGTCTGAGTGTGGGAACTGTGGAAGTGTGGGCACACAGCTCTCAGCCCATGCTTAGAAATGAGACTGAGGCCACACTAGAGTTCCACTGAGTGTCTCAGGTAGAGTCTGAGGGAAGCCTGGCTGTCCTGCAGGGCTCCCAGCCAGCAAAACAGCACTTTTGTTCTGCATGAATATTACTAGGACATGATTATGAAAAAAATAAAAAAAAAAAACAAACTCGTTTAACCTGGGCTAATGACAGCAGGAAAATCGCTCTAAATCTGGATTAATGGAAGAGAAATGGTGGTGAGCGCCATGGTAATTACGCGGGGGTTAAAAGCTTTCGAAGCAGCCTTTCAATAACTGACTCTCTCAAAGACCTCGGGGACAGAAACAAACTCCCGATATTTATTCAGACAGAGATTCCGACTCTCATTTAGACTGCTAAATTAATAAGCTTGGAGACCTCTCCCCTTCCCCGGCTGCACTCTGCCTTTCATTTATCCCATAGAGGTGCGTTAACATAACGTAATGCCATCCATTATTGGGGATTATTAATTCATCAGTTACTCAGGTGAAGAATCTGATGAGTCAATACAGCGAGTCATTGGGAAAGCACAGGACCCTTGTGAAAAATTAGCAGATCACTCAGGATACCATGGTCAAGGAGCAGTGATTAACAAAGAAACTCTTTATAAAAATATTGAGCAGATAAAAAAATCTCCCTAGGATGCCCCAGGGTCCTAACTCAGCTCCCAGGATGTTAATGTGAACCGTGGTACCCCACGGTTTATCCTCTGTACTCAGGCACAAGGTCTCAGCTTCCTGCATGGCAGTCTGGTAATGAGGAGGAGAAGTCTGAAGGACTCCAAGGGAAATGTTAGCAGGCCAATGGTAGGGCAGGTGAGCAGGCTGGCTCCACATGCACAAGCATGAAGATTCATCTTGCATCTTCCTCCACCCTCATGCCTAGAGAAGGGCAGGAGGGCCAGGTGATGCCTTCCACACCTGTCAACAAAAGACACAGGACCCTGAACCTCATTCTGCACCTTGCTTCTTCCCCAGAAACATAGATCAGTTGCCCCATGCATTTAAAGGATGTTTGCTGCAGATGGAGCTGAGCTCTGGCAGCCCAGAGGCTGATGACTGATTGTGGTTGCCTTAATGGGGAGGCAGAGCCTTGGTCATCCTTTAACCCTGTGATTAGTTGGGTGTCTGCAGAGAGACACTTAATTAAGGCTTGTTAAGCTGTACAAAGCAATATCTCTAATATTTATACACCACCACTTGGCACTTTCTCAGCCCCTGTTTCTGAATCTATGATCCAGTGATGAACCAACCTTCTGGAACCTTCTGTCCTTCGTGGATTAGCTGATACCCTCCTCTCCCCCAGGGCCTGCATGTTTTCTGCTCAGTGCTCTCTCCTAATGACTCTGTACATGCAAGGGCTCAAGTACATGCCAAAGACCCCCCAGAGACTCCAAGCCTGTGTGACCCTGGCATCTAAGCATCAAGCCGTCTGTATCCTGACCTGCGTCCACATGTTTCTGCTGCGGCTGAGAGGCCATACATATTGCACACTGTGCAAAGTCAGAGCTCGATACTCAGAACTGCATGAGAGGCAGAAATACCACCTTCACAGCCGTCCCAGAAGGTCCTGCTTCCTTGAGGCCAATCTTTGTTTTTGCCTTGGATACCCAAACCTTAGACTCCATCTGTATTAATTGTCCAAGGGCTGAATTCACTAAATAAGAAACTTGCTGAGGGGCTGGGAAACAAACAGATAGAGAAATTTAACAGGATAACACTACCCGGACTTTGCGAAGGTGAAAGGTGAGCCCAGGCACCAGCTATAATCCAACTGAAGGTGGGGCTGGAGTAGAGAAGCCTAAGCAGGACAAGCAGCTCGAGGATTCTAATGGGCTGCAGAGCTCCAGGCCCTGCATGTGCAAGAGAAAGCCTTCCCACTCGTGATGTCCTCTAAAAGATGGGAGCCTACTATCCAGGCCCCTGGCCCCAGCAAGTGGTCTCCCTCCAGATGGTTCTTCCTGTGTTCCTTGATATGAATACACACACAGGCCTGAGCACAGGTCAGCATGCTTCATGAAGTCTGAACATGAAGCACCCCACTTCCTTCTTCCAGCATAGTGGTCCTTCCCTCCTGGATTAGTTACAGGATTCTCAGTTTCGTAGGGAATATTGGACAATAGCAGCCTATGCTCAACCTGAAAAGATGACCTGCCAGAGCCCATGCTGTCAGGATTCTGTTGTCATCACTGTGGTTCGGTACCGAATATGGTCCAAAGTTGATCCTGTGTCTGTGTCAAGGACTCCAAATACATGCTGACCACAGTGTGACCTTTATCCTTCCCCATCATTCTAGATAAACACTCTATCAGTGAGAAACCATCACTTGGTCCCACAGAACATCCAAGGCCCTGAAGGTGTGGTGTTGTCCATGGTGCTGAATCCCAGACAAGCTTTGGAGTGGCAGTCATCCAGTTTTGTGGCACGAAGTGGTTGCAGCACCCACAAGAGCTCTCAGGGAACCCAAACCCAGTGTAGGGAACAATGCATGCCCATGGGTCTCCAGATGGAAGCCTAGCTTCAGAAGAAACTTGCAAGCCCAGACAAGATATTCTGACCTTCTCAGTTATCCTTAGGGTGTGGGTCAGCAGCAGCTACAGGCAACCCCAGGTGTCTTCCACACACTCTATTACCCTCACAGCTGGGTCATACCTGGGATCCTGGTGGTTAGTGTGCAGCTTCCCTTTGGGAGAATCTGTCCTGCTTTGGAGGTGGAGCATACATGATCACAGGCCATGGGGTCCTGTGATGGAAAGGACAGGTTGGAGAGCAAGGAAGACAGCAGCTTCTATGGGCACACAGACATCCAAGGAGGGGCATCCAGGGTAAATGAGAGTAGGGGTCCCATAAGGTTCTGAGAAGAAAGGAGGCACAGGGCATGTAGCTGTACCCAAAGTTAAATGTGAGACATGTCAGGCACTTGATTATTCGTTGCTTCATTACTTTATAGTGTGCACATTTCTATAAATCAGAGAAAAAAGATGGAGATAGTGGAGGGAGAGAAGTAAAAAAGACATGAAAGAGTCTAAGAAAGAGGCAGAGAGAGAGAGAGTCCGGAAAGTGCTCTCATGGAGAGAAAGGAAACTGGGTGGAAGAACCTGGACACCCCAGGAGGTCTGGAGGAAGTCAATGAGGGCAAAGAGGGACCCACAAAGACAATGAGAGATGGTTAGAGTGAGGCCCCTATATTTCCAGTCGTGCTACCTGAAGGCTTTGGAAGGGGATCTGGAAGGCATGGGGGACTGCTGCCCTTCCAGACCCCCGATCACAGACTGTTCGAAAGAGGAGCATGCAGTCAAGACTGCCTGGTCTCCAAGCATCATACAGCATTATACATCCTGACATCAGATGGCAATGCCGAGCACCATACATGAAGGAGGCAGACTTACTGTTAAGGCCTGTGTGGATGACACTGGGACTGGCAATACTACCTGGTGGCCCCATGTCCTCTTCTACTCTTGCCCATGCAGTCTGTACATGTTCCTATTGAAGCACTAGCTGATTCATCATCTGGCATGGGGAGCCAGGGGTCTCTATAAAGTTCACCCCACGCTCCAAGCAGGAGGATGAACAATACATTCAGGTTGACTTGAATACCAGGATGAGATGTGTGTGCACTGGGTGTTGGGGAGGTAGGGGACAAGTGTTGAATTGCCACTGCCGAACATGATGGATATGCCCTTGGGCACACATAGTGACCAATTCAGAGACTGCAGGATGAGGAATGTGGATGGCACATGCCTGGAGGAACAAATGCACCAAGGACTTGCAGCTAGGCTGGAAGGACAAGGCTGTGTGCAATGACAGCTGGCTACTACCTCAGGCTGCTGGGAGACAGCCCCGCCCTATGCATTTGATCTGTTTTGTGGCCAGCCAGTACTTCAGCATGTGAAAGAATCTCTAGGAATTGACTTCTTTTGTGGTCTAGAATATTGTGATTAGCAGGGAGAAGGCAACCCTCTGGAACCAAGCCTGGGCTCTATTCTGGTCATCTCATAGAAAATGACTAACTGGACTAACTGTGAGGAGATCACTAGGAGGATGAATTACAAAGGTAGCTGAGAAAGTGAGGAAGCAATTAGCCACATCTAGGGCCCGGCAGCAGCGAGAGGGGCAGGATGAAGGCTGACATCTACACTCACTGTGGGGTTTGCTGGCGTCCTCTAAGAGTGTCTAAGAGTGTAGTATGAATGAGTCATTTTGTTTCAGAGGAACGCCTCAAGATAACTCCCAGACACAAGGCTGGTACTCTGCTCCATGTTGTGTCCTAGAGCTAGACCTGCGGCAGCAGCCTGGTGTCAATGATGGTAATGACAATGAACACCCCAAAATAAGCAGACAAGATTCCAATTTTCCTGGGTCTCCTTAGGCAGAGGGGAGACCTTCCATGATCACTGGGGAAAATGTACAGAGGATGTGTGGGTTGTGTCTCTACTGAGCTGGCCTTGAGTTTGAGACCTGAATGCTTCTCTGTCTTCAAAGAAGCAGATGACTAAGGAACCACCAGGTACAGTGTGACAGCAGGCAGGGACATTCTTGGAACTCTTGACCTCACTTATGAACTGTGCCAACTTCTTTTTTTCAGTTCAGGACATGACCCTAAAACGCTTCCTGCTTGTCAAAGTCTCAAGCGCAACAAAGTGCCTTCGTACCATAACTCACATTCATCCTTCATCCAGGAGCAGGCAAATCAGCAAATGCCCATGATTCTGACTGAGTGTGTCAGTCCTGCATCCCAGCCCCTTGGTAAAGCTGTCTTTGTCCCACAAGGGACCTGCTCCCACCATGAAAGTTCTGAACTTATAGCTTTGCTTTTTGAAAACAAAAAACAAAACAAAAAACTTTTTCAGTCCCAGCCCTACAATTTGAGCAATCCTATTAATTTCAAAATAGTCTCAAATCTGACTGCTATGCTGTCCCAGCCCTCCCTGCCTCTAGCTGGCCAAGTTCCCTGCCCAAGTCAGCCTGCCCCAGGAAGCCTCCCAAAGCAAAACAGAGGATGCTCAGTTCTGTTGTCCCTCAGGGAACCAAAATAGCATGTGGGCTCTATACAGACAAGGTTGGCTATAGCTTGCTCTCCACAGTGGGCGCGGCTTCCTTCACCCATGTGAGCTCTGCTCTGACTCCAACTGCCTAAAGAGCTACCTCATATTCACTGTTCCTTCAGACCTTACCCTGCAGCACCAATGTGGGGCTGTCTTGGTGCCCAGGACCACACTCACTTCTGTCTTGTCCCCACCACTGGAATGCAGTTGTACCTTGATCTAACACTCTGCTCCTGCCCAACACTTGGAGCCAAGGTTGATCCATGCTGGCCTCAAAAGAGTTGGACCAAGGATGGATGAATAGTGATAGAAATAAGAAAGAGAAAAACTCCCCCAAAGAATGGGAAGATATAACTTCCTTGGTCTCCAACATTTGGGAATCACTGAGCGATCCTGGGCAGAGGGGTGTCAAGTTTTCCTCTACCTCCCTCTCCACCCTACTCTCTTACTCACCTAGAAGGCGTCTGACAGACCTGGTGAGTGGTTACTGTCATCCATGTTCCAGGACAGCCAGCTCCTCCCCCTTCAGGCTACCAGATGCTCCTCTGGACTGACAGGCCTCAGACCCACCAAGAGGCTTGTTTAAGGTCTGACCTGCCTCACTCAGAGCATCCCATCTCTCGATGGCCTGAGGAGGATAAACAGAGATTGTGAAGTCCTGTACGCACGCTGCCTGCCTCTGCTTGGATGATGGGATTACCCCTCCAGCTGCTCTGCTGTGTCCCACCCCTTCTTCATGTCTTTTGTAGTGGTAGGTGTGTGGGTTCACTTTTTGTTCCACGACTAACCTCCACAAGGCCCCCCTCCCTCCTGGATGATGGGCTCAGTAACCATGGGCATGCCTTCACTTTGGGTTGCCCTGTGCACCACTGGAGCCTCTGGAGGAGTCCAGAGAGAGGCCAGTCTCTGCTCCCTAGCAGCCAAAGCCAAGGTTCTGCTCAAGAAAGCTGGGTGTATGTTATCATAGGAGTGAGAGTCACAAGGGAGAGGCAGGCCTGAGCTAGGTACGCCACCAGGATGCCCCCAGGGAGTCATCTAGTTAAAGACCCCACGTCTAGGCCAAGAGAGTGACTGGGAACAAAACTCCTTTCACCTAAGGGAGGGTGTGAGCATCAGAACGCCTCTTCTTGCAAGCTACAGTGCACTGAAGAAGGGCTTGTCAAACCTTCTGCCCACCAGCCCTTGCTTCAGGGCTCAACACCCATCCCATTCCCCTCAGGGCTCAGAGCCCTTGACAGTAAGTGTGTGCACAGCCGTGAAGGTGTCTGTGTGTGAAGGTCACCATGGAAGGATTAGACAGGCGAGTCACAAGTTGGGGGAGGCTGTTTGTAAGATCTAAAATGAATAAGCAATTGATAACCGAATTAGGAGCTCAAATGGAGAACAGGACGCAATGCAGGGAGGCAGGTTAAGAGAGAGGAGACCCACAGTGGCAAGAGTACTGATTGCTAGAGAGAAGGAGGCAAAGGCATGAACCTACTAGCCTGACAGGTGCCAAGATGCTATGCAATGTGGGGTTTACTGGGGCCCAAGATCTGAACTACCAGAAGGATTTGTGATACTCAGAACTGAGGGACAGCACCATCCCTACCAATCACAGTGGGCAGTAGGGCACTGGGGGTCAGTCTCCTCCAAGCAGGTAGGAAAATTGGGAGCATGTCTCTTCTGCTTAAAAGACTCCACACACAGATTTTTTGAAGACATTGTTGCAAGGAGATTTAAGCTACTGCATACAACACAGGAGTGTGGTTTGTATGTGCACATGCATGCGTGCATGCATGCATGTGTGCGTGCATGCGTGTGTGTGTGTGTGTGTGCATGTGTGTACACTTGAGACTTTTTCTGAGACAAGGTCTTACTGGCCTGGAGGTTTAGTCTGGGCTAGTTGGCCTCCCAGCTTGAGGGATTCTCCTGTCTTTGACAATTTTTATCCCATTGCTAGTGATAAGCATGTAACATGTACCACTCTGCCTGGATTTATTATTTAATGTGGGCTCTGGGATCGAACTCAGGTTCCTGTGCTTTGCAATGCCACGGCTTTACCAACTGAACCATCTCACAAGCTCTCAAAACACACATCTCATCAAGAGCCTTAAAAAACACCAGAAGGGAGTTGGAAGGGGTTCACAAGCCCTCACTCCTAAATAAGTTGTTGTGGACAGTTGACAGCTTCTGAGGAGGGGAAGTCCATTTTCTTTCAGGGTGTTGCTCCTGATAGGCTGACCATGCTCCAGTAGATGGCTCTGCACCCAGAAGTATAAGGGAAGCATGAAGTGGAGTCAAAGAGTGATTAGCTTATAAAAAAGAAAAAAAGAGGAGAAAATGTTGGCTGGAACAGATGGATGTGGATCTAGGAGTTAAAAAGAAGAATTGGGGTAAATAAAATCAAAATACATTGTATGAAATTATTAAAGAATCAATAAAATACTTTTATAAATAAAATAAAAAGACCTGAAAGCTGTGGAGTAAAATTGTAGAAAGCTTGTTTTGCCAGGGATGAGATTGCAAGGCTTGAAAATAAGCTGGGCCAGCTAAAGGTTACAGACAGCAGTGAGGTGCGTGTGTCCACATGAGCATGAGGCCCGAGTGCTGGGCAAATTAAAACCCCTCAACACTGCATTTTTTGGCAGTGCCAGAAAATGCAACCAACAAACAAACACAAAGGCACACATCCAAGCCACAACAGTTTTGAGAGACAGAGAGGGAAAGGAAAGATGTGAGTCCCAAGGCTGGTTCCATGTCCCAGGATACCAACATAGAAGTTCATACCAACTTGCTACACTAGGCTGAGGACTATGAAGGGACCATCAGTATGTTGTGAGGACCCTTGGCTTTTTAACTGATGAAAAAAAAATTCCAGGTCCCAGTGACTCTTGTTACAATTCCTGAGTTTTTGCAGGTGACACTAAGACTTGCTTCATGGCCACAGTGAGCTCCCTATGGGCGGGGCTGGTCCATCTTCTCTCCTTCCTCATCCTTCAGCAGCAAACATGGGATCTGCAGTCATCCAGCCTAGTGATTCAGTATGTAGAGGAGCCGAAGAACACACTTGAACACAGAGGGGAAGCCAACAGGAACACCCTTGTCTTTGGCTCTTTTCGCCTTCTTCTGACCTCTTGGGTGGATAAAGGAGGACACGTGGCCTGGTGTTTGAGATCCTCTGTGATTGTTAGTGAACAAAGCTAGCCAGTGATGCTGGCCAGTTCCTCATAGCCTGTCCTTTCTTGTGCCTGTGTGCACTGTTCTTGACAGGAGACCAGAGTGGACTGAAAGCGTCTGGCTGGACTCCCACACAATCATCCCTAGTGTTAAGCACAACTGACAGCCGCTAATTTCACTCTTGTTTATCAGAGTCGGTTGTGGTTGAGGTTAACTGCTTTCTGAGATTTTGGAGAAGACAGCACTTAACATTTCCCACCAGCTCCATTTAGAAGCATGCTAACACTCTGTGATTAAAACTTACTGCCTCAGCCAAGGGGATAAATGCCAGGCACCTTAGCAGAGAGCCTCCTACCCTGAGCAGCTACCATCTCCTTGGCCTGAGCAGCTCTTGAGAGAAACTAGCAATGGAGGTGAGTGTTGTATTCAGCGTTATTTTGGAAATATGGAAGGTGCTGGTAGCTTTAGAAGGGAAAAAGCACTCCTCACGTTTCTGGAGCTGAGTTACAAATGGCAAAGGGAAAGAGAGTGCAGACGGCTCCACACCCAGGGTGATGGTGCAGTGCATTTGGGAACCAATCATGCATATCTGGCAAGTGTGAGCTTTCCTTTGCTCTGTGCTATGCTGGCCAGCAGTGTGGAGGCAGACCGTAGCCTGGACTACTGGGAAAACAGGAAGAACATACCTTAAACTGATCTCAGGTCCAGAGCATTCCAGTGTTTCTCCATGATGGCACCAGAAAGACAGAGCCAAGGTGAGGCTTTCTATGATTGATGGAGTGAGGGGAGGGTGCATGCCTTCTAGGGCCTGAGGGAAAAAGGAGGCAGCCAATACAGCAAATGTAAGAGCCTTGAAAAGTGTTGCCCAGTGGGATCAGGGTCTCTAAGAAGGCTGACTGGGGAGGACCAAAGGGAATGGAGGAGAAAGAAAAGGAAAAAGAAAGGGAAAAAGGAGGAAGATTTAAGTCTGTAGAACTCTAGACAGCAAGGCTGGGGATGACTGAGGGCTAATCAGACTGAGTCTGACATCACTGTGCCTTGCAATGGGTGGACAAGAAAGCTTGGGAGGCTGCAGAGCAGAGTTAATGGAGTGCTGTGGAATAGTCTTCATGCACTGTCAATATGCACTGCTCTCATTGCTTGATAAAGAACTGATTGGCCTGAAGATACTGGGTGAGAGAGCCAGACTAGGAGGACACTGGGAAGAAGAAAGGTGGAGTCTGAAGACCTACTGGTGAGACCCAGATAAAGCAGATGTACATGCTGTACTGAGATCAGGTATGGAGCCACGTGGTAAAACACAGATAAAAATGTGGGTTAATTTAAGTTGTAAGAGGTATTTAGTAACAAGGCTAAGTTATTGACTAAACATTTATAATTAATATTAAGTCTCTATGTGGTTATTAGGGAACCAGTTGACAGGACAGAACTGAGGTCGGTGGTTCCAACAAAAGATTCCACCTACCAGGGAGCTGATGAAGGGGCTGCAGATGGAACTCATCTAATGAAGAAGAAAGGTGTTTGGCTGGGAGGTAAGCAATGGGGAAGCTATTGTGATGGTAAGAATGTGGAGGATGAGTTGGAGGTGCTCAGATACCAAAGTGCTAACCTAAAAAGCCCAGAGACCTAAAGTCAGCCCCTAGAACCCATGAATAAATGGCCATGCATGGTGGCACAGAGTTGTGATTGCAACACTGGGAAGGTGGAAACAGGTGGATCCCTGAGACTATCTGGCCAGCCAGCTTAGCTTACTTGGTGAGTTCCAGGGCAGCAGGTCACACACACACACACACACACACACACACACACACATTTTTAAATGCAGACCTCCACTATGAGCTCCCTTTAATTTATATGCCCTTCAAATAGCCAAAGCTCTTGGAGGCTTGACCTTTTGATTGTAGGTTATCCACCAAGCCTGCCCTCTCTTGATGCTTGGCTGGACTGTCATCATCCATAGATGTCTAAAGGAAACGGGACTCTGTCTCCAAGCAGCACTCCTGTCATGGCAGCCACAGGTGCCTTAGCAGCATCAAGGTCCATTTCCATGCATGGCTACTTCAGGTAAGTTTTTCAGTGGCTTTGGAAGACTTCTCTCCAGCCAAGACAGGTGTCATCAGTGGTGAGTGACTTGCTCACCCCATCATTGTTTCTAACCAGAACTCGGAACCAAGCCTCTGATTGCTGCGGTAGGCGCTTGGCAATTGTTTAAATGGACTGATCAGTGGGATGGCATCCCGACACAGGTATGTCCCACTTCTCTATCTATTTCTTAGTGCTTTCAGAGCAATCTGGGTACTCTCCATCCCATTTCCTGCCCCCTCCACCTGCCATTGCAATACTGGGATTGATAATGATCTTTCCTGAATGTTCCTTTTGTCTACTGTGGCATTTTTCACAGGTACATTTGTCTTAGCTTGCCACAAGACCAGACAAGATACTGAGGCTTCTAGTCTTAGTGCCAAGGCAATGGCAGAGCAACCAGGACACAGCTGAGGATAAAGAGAGATGGCAGTGAGGGTGTCTAGAAGACCTTAAATAGAGGATGCAAAATGATCAAACAAACAAAAGACCTATTGGCAAAGACTAGAAATGACCTCACACCTACTGACAGAACCTGTGCAGGGAACCTGTGCGGTACAAATGAGCCAGACAAGCCCCAGTCCTTAGTGCAAGATTTAAACTTCTAGACTGTCTCCCATCCCACTCCATTGGAAGGGAATTCCTTCTTAATAAAGTCTCTTGCTTTGCTTGCTGCTGTAATTCAAAGTTTTCATCAAATTCCTTATTCTGGTACCCAAGAACTGGGAAGTCCTTATTGGTGCCTATCAAAACCTCCAATCTACTGATATCAAAGAGTTCTGGAGACTCACTGAAAAGCAAGAACCTTGATATGTAAAACTCTGAGCTGTCACTCAAGAAGACAGATGCAGCATTCCAGAGTGACCAAGGGCACAGAGGAAGACTAAGAACAACAGAAGAATGGAGAAGCAGGGAGACTGGAAGAGCTGGAGACAGAGCCCAAACTACAAAGATTACAGCCCTAAATCATGAGACAGTTCCGGTGAGCTGCAGGGATTAAGGGGCCAAGGGTCACAGCACCCAGAGCTCAGAGGCCGTGGCTCCAGCAGCCGGATGTTGGCAGTCTAAGCCTCGAGCAATAAAGCCTCTGCTTTTGAAAGCTTGAAACCTTAAGCCTTCAGTTCTCAAGGCTCAGAGCCTGAAGAATCAGCTTGGAAGCCCTGCTCATGAGAGTCTGGAACTCAAGGCCACCAACACTGAGGCGGTTGTGCCTTGACTGTGTGAGGTACCTATGCCGAGAGAGCAAAAAAGCCAGTGTCTGCGATGACACCATCCAGGGAAGAGGCAGGAGGCAGGGAGGATGGTCAGATCTTCCGTGCTCCCCAAGGATGGATGCCCCAAGATCAGTGGTTGCTGGTGACTATGGAAGGCATGGCAGGGAGGAGATGAGATGAGGGGCCTGAACTTTTAAAATCTCGGATCAGGGGACAGGACACAGGTCCCGCTTTGGAGCAGATCACAGCTACCCTGTTCTGCCAGTGACATCAGGTCCTAGACATAGAAAGATCAGGCCTCCCAGAGAAACCCACACATGGGGTGAATGGGCACAATCTTAAAAGAACTGACTTTTAGGGTAAATGCCCTGAGCACCTGTAAAAAGTGACTGCAGAATCGAATAGATCCGATTATTGTTCTCATGTCTGATAGTGTCACATTGACTGGTACATTCCGTTCTGACAGGATCAAAATGTGCTTATGTCTGGGTATCAGCTCAGTGTCTTTACAGGGACAAGTCGGCAAGTGGAGGGTAAAAAGTGAGGCCCCTGCCTGCCTCTGAGAAGCTGACCATCCTCTGCCCAAACGAGCCTCCTCCAATAGACAGGCAGCCCTGTTCCAGTCAGATGAAAGCGGAGTAACTCTCACAGTCATTTCTAAGTCATAAACTCCTGGGAAAGGCCAGGGCGAGTCTATTAATTTGCCAGTCAAGGGGTAGAATGATCTCCATTGATTGAAGGCTCTGGAGCAAGCCAGCATTGTGCAGCTAAAACATTTCATTAGCTGCAGGATCACCGGGCGCAGTAGGGGCCCAGATGGAGCAAAGTTTTCTCTCTGTTTGGAAATTGCTTCTGTTTCAGAGGCGTGGGTAACTGGGGGGAAGGTCAAATCAGCAGCAGCATGGTTAAGGGTGCTGCTGCTGCATGGAGTTGGTGAGATTAGCCCCCTACCCCACAGGAAACCTGCAGACAAGGCAGGATGGTTCTCACAGCCTAGACCCTGGCCCTGGGGTCACTCACATTTCCTTAGATCTCAGAAGAGTGGCTGCAGATGGCACAGTTCTGTGCACAAACTCACAGGGGACTTCCCAGCTACTAGAGATTTTCTCAAGCAGGGCGTGGGGGGAAGGACGATGCCATCTCCAGAAAGAGGAGGATGCCACCCAAGTTTCCCTCCTTCTGGACCATCCTTTTAATCCATAAATCAAAAAGAGGTTAAGAAAATCCCATTTCTCATAACATGGCTGCTTGGTACCTTGCCACTCCCTCTCCACCTGCTCACTGCCTCTGCTACAGAAAGTAGATCTGGTTCCCATCCATGAGTTACATAAACTCAGGGGGAGGAAATCCCAACCCCCCGGGAGAGGAATGTGGTAACCCACCCTGAGGTGCCCTGTGACCTGACCCTTTGACTAGGACTGATTGGAAGAAATTAGACTGCCCTTATTTGCATAACCCTGATGTACAGGGCCCCTCTCTCTCGAAATTGCATGTACAGCCAGAGCTGAACTATTCTCCTTCATTTGGTGTGAATTATATGTCAGGTAATGCACACAAAAACTCACCTGATTACACACATGCTTCCCCCAGATGGAGAGCCTACAGCCCACTCCCTCTCACTGCTGCTGCTCTAGTTACTGCCCAGCTTGCTGTCCCATCGCTGTCTTTCAGTAAATTATTCTTCCAATCCTGGCCTAAAGGGTAGACTCATTTGCCACCTGCCAGCCCCTTCTTTGTCACTGCAGTGCAGTGAGTGAGCTACACCATGGGCTGTAGCTGACACCTGCACCCAAAGAGTGGCTTCATCTTGACTGGCTTCAAGTTGCAGGCGTCCTAAGTGGCTGTAGCCCTGGTGTTATGTCTGGGGACATATTTTGACTTATGTAGAAAATATAAATCCTAAAAGGCTTCAAGCAAGAATTTTCTCTGTGTCAACTGCAGCTGCCCAGAGCTGCTCTGGCAGCCACTCTTTCAGCCCCAGACCAAGAGCCGTATCTGATCTCTACAGCAGCAGGCAGGTTTAAGCCTTCCACTGACTAGATAAGTAAAAGAAAAACTGCCCGGATGGGGCACGGTGCTCACCAGTGTGGACCATGGCCATGCCATGGGTAGTGCCTACCTATGGAAACATGGACCTTATTCTCTCAGATGGTGTGGGCCTGGGATTACAGCCCCCATATCAGGGAGTGCAGGTGACAGAGCTGAGCTTCCCAGTTCCATCACCCACATGGAGACAGACAGCTCTTTCTCTCTGGCCCAGCCGGCTAAGACATTTGCTGGTAACCTGAGAAAGAGCCTACACCCACATCCACAGTCTCTACTATCTGTAGTTCTTGGGATCTGAGCTAAAGAGAAAGAGCCATCAAAATGCCTTTGGGAAAGGCCTGCAGACATATGGTACTCCCTGCCAAAAAGGCCTTGCAGGCTGACTCCACGCCAGCTGCATTCCTCGAGGCCTGTTCCCACCACAGTCTATTCCTCCCCTTTCTCTACTTCAAGGCCTCCATTTTCTAAGCATTTTCTAAGTGCAGCTCTGGGGTGCATTCCAGAGTACTTGCAGCCCGAGGGCTCTGTCCAGCCACTGCTCCCATGATCTACCATTCCGAGGGCTTCTTTGCACCCATGGAATCCCGAAACTGCCCCGTCTTGACTGTGCCAGACCCCAGAGGAACTTCAGAATCCTTGAGATACAGTCTCACGGGGCAATGCCCCAGAACTCTGCTTTGAGGTTTTGGTTAGTAAATAAGGGAGTCCACTAAGGAAGGGGTGCTCTTTGGGGCCCTGGCATTCAGACCCTATTTGTGCCACAAATACCTGCCTGGCACCATACCCACAGGATGAGAAGAGGCCTCCAGGTAATGATTCTAAATGACAGCAACGCACTCATGGAGACTATCCCGAGCAATCAGAACTGGTCCTCACGGGCTCTTTGATCTCCTAATCAGCTCCTTGGAGCGTCCCACATGGCTCCCTCTGCTTTTCATAATACAATTTAATTTTTATGTACAGATTTTCCTGAAGGGCATAAATGCATTTTCACTTTATGCCCCAGTAATTCAGTTTTAAACCAAGCATAAAAACTCAATAAACAGCAAAGAGCTAACTGCGTGTGCTGGGCCCGTGACCTTTCACTGTTATTTTTGAATAAATAAGAAAGTGGGTAGGAGTCACACACGAAGTCCACAGAAGCTTTTCCATTGTCTGTTAGAAAATCAGCCGGAATTGACAATAATTTGATAGTTCATGCTTGAGAGAGCACCCGATTGGGATGGTGAGGCCTGGAGATTGGCTTGCAGGGTGAGCACTGAGAGATAGGCAGCTGTCCTGACCTTGAAAGTGAGCCCCACCAGAAAGGCATAATGAGCAAGGCGTCTCCGCGTGCAGCCTTCAACACCACCAAGCGCAGGCAAAAAATAAAGAGTCGTGAAGGTACCGCATACGTAGAGTTCTCAATTGCTTTCTCAAATATGGCTTAAGTGGAGGGAAGCTGTGGGTGGGTGGGTGCCAGCCCGGGATACACAGTGAGGGAGACTGGAGAACCAGGAGCTGTGAAAACCGGCTCTCTCTGGAAGCTGTGGTACAGCTTTGTGGAGTGACTCGAACTAGAGCATTCTTGTTCCCAACTTGGGGCAGCCTTCAGAATCTGGGGTCCCCTTTCACTGTGGGAGAGGATGGCCTCCACACCCTTTGATCACGCAGTGTGGGCAGGAAGCACTAACTGTTGGGAACTGCTTCTGGTGCCGGTTTGGGAGACTGAGGCAGGGGGCTGGGAAGCTTTGTTGAGTTCCAGGACAGCATGGGCTATGAACTCAAAAGAAGGAAGGGCGGGAGGAAGGGAAGGAGAGAAGAAAGAAAGGGAGAGAGGAAGGGAAGGAGGGAGAGGGGAAGGAAGAGGGAGGAGGAGGGAGGGAAAGGATGAAGGTATGAAGGGAAGGGAGCTCACAACTCACTTGGCCTCTTACTAGCAAGAAGCTAGCAGCTATATGACATCTGTACCCTGTGCCCTGCCCCAGCTAGTCCTGCCTTGTCCATGCACTCTGAGGCCACCATTCCCACACTTGGTGGCCCCAAGGACCCCTACCCAGCTCAGGATCTTCCTTCCACTGTAAAGGGGAAAGCGACAAGTGGTCATGGGTGTTGGTGCCTGTTATGCTGAGCATGTGTTTGTGCATGTATGACCACATGCTATGCAGGTAGGTGGGCACGTTGGAGAGGGTTGGGACTCGGGCACTAGCCAAGTGTAACACCTGTGGCAGGCAGCTTATTTTCCATGGCCTGGGCTGGAATTTCTGGAGAGCCAGCCTGGGACCCCCTCCACTGTACCCTCTGTTCAAGCTGAGCTGATTATTATCAGAAACAGGCAGCTTTTTTTTGCTTGGCACTTTGGATGCTTTCAGCAGCATGCAGGTGAATCCCAGGTGAGGGAAAACCTTCTAATCTCAGCCAAATGGCCCTTTCCATTAAACCCCAAAGTGACTACACATGCATCTATCATTCCCAAGGTGATTGGGGAATGTGGGTTCCTGTCCAAGAGGAGAAGCAGGGCACACCCTGGAGGTTTCTGGGCTCTAAGATGAGCAAGGCCCCTGCCCAGATGATAGCCTGGGAGTCAGAGGAAGAAATGCTGCACATAGCTGGACTTCAGGGCAGCAGTACGGGTGTGGGGGGAGTACTTCCGTGATTCATGGAGGTGTGGGGATGAATGGGAACCCATGCAATTGAGAACCATAGAGGCCAGTGTAGCAAAGGGGATATCAGATTGACAGGTGTGGAGGTTCAGAACGGAATCCTGCAGATATGAGTCACAAAGTGAAGGGCCCAATACCATTCCAGACAAGCCCCATCCCCTGGATCTGCTCCCAGTGGTGGGCAGAGGTCCATGGAGAGCTCAAGGGTAGAATTTGCTTTTGAGTTAGTGGGGCCAAGAACAAACTGGAAGCACCCTACATGCGTGCTCCATTGACATGTGGTCCCTTCACTCACGGGTCAAGTTCTCCAGAATCTGGGAGCTCACTAACGTGTCTGATGCTTGCCTCCCACTGGGAGTGCTGTGGGCACAGGCAGACATTTCTGCCCTAGACAGGACTCCCCTGGCGCTCAGTGGGGGCTTAAGCAAGGTTATGCTGATGTCTGCAGTGTAAGTCTCCCTTTTCCTGGTGTCCATTAAATTCAGTTTCCTTTAGGGCATTTGGCATTATGGTCACTAAGCAACAGGTGTCAGTAGACAGGAAAAGGGAGGTCGTGCTGCCCCTATGCATGGCAGGGTTGGTGGGTAAACCCCATGCTGGTCACTGTGCTCTCTAAATCATGTCCAGCCAGAAGGCTGTGTGGGATATAGATTAGGCACTGCTCTGAGCTGCCAGGCAGAGCAGCAGACATGGCAACCTTCTCTAGGAGCTTTCGCTTTGAAAGAAGACAGACAAGAAGCTAGTGAACGGGTGAGAGGAGGCACCTGTGTCTGATAATGGCTTGTGTCACAGGGCAAGCAGGAAGGTGGTTCAGATCCCAAAAGACCTGTGGGGAATGGGTTTGTACTTTCAGGAGGAAAGATGACCCTGCATGCCCCTCCCCCTCGCAGGAACAGCCTCCCCTGTTATCAACATCCTTATTCAGTACAGTGAGTGCATGGACTTCCACCCCACATCACCGTCATCCAGAGCCTGTGGCTTGCACCATTCACTGAGGAACACATTGTGACTGCACATTCTTGAACACACTGGGACCAGACAGTTTCAGGTTCAGATAATGGTACCCACCCACCACAGTAGAGCCACGCTGAGTGGACTCCACAACCCAAGAATCAGAACCCGGTCTGTTTGTCCCTGTTTGTCTCCAGCCCTGGAAATCACTGATCTTTCTCCTATAATTGCGCCTTCTCCAGAACGTCTCAGAGATAGGGTTATACAGTGCTCGTGGCCTATTCAAACTGGCTTCTTTCTCTCTGTAAAATGCATCTATGTCCCCTCCGTGTCTTTTCTTGGCTTGATAGCTCATTTTGCTTTCGTGCTGAACAATATTCCAGCGTTTGGACGGGCCTCGGTTTATTTATCCCTTCCCCGACTGAAGGACATCTTGGCTGCTTCCAAGTTTGCCAATTATGAATAAAGCTGCTATAAACACCCATGTGCAGGTTTTTTGTGGACATACGTTTTCAGCTCCTTTGGGTAAATATCAGAGTCCTGTTGCTGGATGGCATGGCAGAAGCGTGTTTGATTTTATAGCATTTTAGGCAGCAGCTGCACCATTCTGCTTTCTTTCCGCTGTCATGAGAGGCTGGTCTCTTCATCCTGGGCTACACAGGGTGTTGTCAGTCTTCTGGGTTTCAGCCACTCTGATCCCCTGTGTCATAGCAGTTGTTTGACATTGAATGCTCCTGATGTGTATGCTGATGGCTATTCTGTGCCCTTTTCTCTGCAAGTATCTGTGGAGATGTGTGTTTGTTGAGTTTGGGCTCTTTGTATATTGTGTATGGAGGTTCAACAGTTGGCTACCCAGCAAGAGGAGGTCCTGAGCACTTGCTGAAGTCCTGGGTGGTAGATGCTGAGACTCTTGGCTGGACTGAGGGTATAGAGTGTCCCCTTTTGCTCTATTTTCCTTTCCCTCCCAGGCCGGCTGACCAAGTGTTCTGCCCTACGTGGCTACCTTTTCCGGAATTCCCTGCCACCAAGAGTTGCTCCTGTCAGTGGTTCATGGGCTGTACTTGGCATTCCCAAATGGTGGTTTCTTAGGTAGAATGTGCACCATCACGTGATTCCTGACTCTAGAGGCTTCCAGACCTTAACTTTCTTCTAGGTCTTGTTTTAAAGGTACTGTGCAATGGTTTCAAGTTGTGCTAAGCTGGGGGAATCAGATGGGGCTCTACCTCTGTCCTGGATGACAGATCTCAGCAACAGATATGAGGAGTCCACAGCCTGAACTCTATGCCATGGAGTCCACATTGTATCTCTACCCCACTGCCCGTGTGGCAACCCTGGGGCCTAAGCAGGAGAGCATTACAAGACAACATCAGACTTTGGTGATGTGTGGAGCCTTTAAGGAAGGGAGAGAGAAGGGACCTTCCCTTTGAATTCGAAGAAGAGTTTCAGGAAGAGAGATAGATGCTATGGATACCCTACCAAGCCCCAAAGCGTACCTTTCATTCTTACAGTTTCCAGATGAGTGGGTGGGCTGCACCCCACATTATCCAAGGGATGCAGAAGCAGGCACTAGATAGACCACAAGCTTATCTTGCAGCTTGGGACAGGCTGGCCCAAGGCTGTAGTACAACATGCTTTCTCATCAATCCCAGAGAGAAAGACCTCCAGGAAGGATGCTGGACTTCTCGCTCCTGCTCCCAAGACCTGAGTGTTCCAATGTCACAGCAGAAGCCTGTCAGTTCTCTATCTAAAGGAGAGATTACAGAGGGAGATGTGGCCCAGTTTCTGAGAGAGACAGGGAGGTACCTAGATTGTAATTGAGCACCCACGGCAGAGGCTTTGACAGTACCAACGCTGCCCTCTATACACAGAGTCTCACTGTGTCTTGATGCCAGGACTGGACTGTGACTCATCTGTTTGGAGTGAGGCAGTTTTGCAAGGTGAGGAGGGTGGCATCAAAAACATGGCTGAAGTCCCAAAGGAGCAGGTGGTAGGCACTGCTGCTCACAGTTTGCTTCACACAGAGATTGTTTCCAGATCTGTGAAGACATTGCTGTGCCCTGGAGCTGGAGAGGCTGGTCTGGCCATTAGAAAGATTGACATGCATTTGAAAGGACAGAGAATGACATTTGGGAAGAAAAGGGAAACATGGGTACTAGACAGTAAGACTTTCTTTTTTCAATTCAATTTAATTTGCATTTTCTTTACAGCAGTCATGGACACCTGCATGCATGATGCACACTAATGTGTACACACGCAACACACATAAGCAGATACATGCTCATATATGCAGATACACACATTTGGAAATTTGGAAATGTGGGCACATTCAAGCATGGACATTCATATACATACATACTCACATCCATACATGCAAAAACATGCATGTATATACACAGGCAGTCACATTCATACAAATGCACACAGGTGCATTCTCAGATGTCATCACACACAGACACACACACTCACTCATGCAGGCACACACATAGCCGCATTCCCCTCTGCAAATTCAGATATGCTCCCAGAGACATAATCACACACACACAAACATACAGTCACCCTGGTTGTTCAGCAAGGAGCCTTGACAGCACAGCCTCCTGGAAAGTAGTTTTTCTATCTCAGGCTCTCAGAATGGGCTTTACAGGAAGTCCTGCTAATGAACTTCTAAGGGGAATGGGTAATTACCAGGCAGCAGAAACTTGGCCCCTGGATCTTGCAAGCGATGACAAGGCTGGCTGCTGCATGCCAAGACCTCGTGGCCTGTTGGAGGCCCTGGAAGCTCTTTCCAGACATTGATTCACAATCCATCTCCACCTGCTCCTTTCGGGAAGATGCATGGCACCCTGGCTTGTCCTACAGAGAGTCTGATGGTGCTAGACCCAGACAGACCAGAGCCACGAGGATGGATTGTTTTCCAGTTCTCCTAACAGGAAAGTGGTTCGTGAAGTCCTGTTGTTTGGACACAAGGAGCTAGACTCTTACTGCTTTCATGTTCCACAAACAAAGAAGCTCTGAGTCATGAAGCCAATCACCGAAGGAAGGCACACCCTTTTGCTAGTGCCACACGTGCTTTGCCACAGCCCATCAACGCCACACCCAACTTTGTAGTACAAATTCTAACTGGTCTCAATAATAAAACCTGAAGTTAGGGTAAAGGCTGAAATATCAGAGAAGTAAAGGAGCCAGCCACCAGAAAGACTTCTTACCTCTACCAAATCCTCAGACAGAAGGGACTGAGTTTCAGTCTCTGCCCTTACAGTCCTCTCTCTGCCCAGTCATATCACTTCCTGTCTCCACCTCTCTAGTGCTGGGATTAAAAGCGTGAGATCCCAAGTGTGCCAGGCATGTGCCGCCACTGCCTGGCCTCTGTGGTTAACTAGTGGCTACCTCCTCCCCTCTGATCTTCAGACAAGCTTTATTTGTTAGAGCACAAACAAAACACCACCACACCACAGGGACCAAAAACAATGTTCTCTCTTCTGAAATGCACAGAGGAAAGAGAGTTACAATTGACATGCCTATTTTAAAGATGAATCATAATGATAGCTGGATTACAGTAGACTTCTCTGCACCCCTCTATCTAGTCTTAAGAACGGGAACACTGCTGGACCACTGGGCCTCCACAGCCTTCCTTTGGTGATTGAAAAGCCCTTATTTCCACAAATGAAAAAAAGATTTTTTTTCATGTTTTGAGTATGGTGTGGTAAAGATAATTGATGTGTTCTGTGGAGATGTGTTTTCTCTATATCATGTTTTGAGAGCTGTAGTTGGCATTAGTGGCTCACACTGAGGCCTTATGGACCATTTCTTAGTTGATCTCTGTGGACCTCAGTCACCCGACTGTTCACACTCTAGGTCTTGCCAGCAGGTACTTTTTGTGCATGTGTCTCTAGTTGCTATGAGCTACAGCTGCAAACCCTAGGTCATCTTGGAGACCTTGTGGGGCTGGGGTGTAGCTCAGCGATCGAGTACTTGCCTAGCATGTGTGAGTCCTGGGTTCCATCATTAGCACTCGAAGAAAAGAAAGGACATAAAAGGTAAAAAGCTCAACAGAAAAGTGGCAGGAGAAGGAAAGCGATGTGCGGGACTGTGAGACCCCGAGTGTGTATGCACTCGCTAATGACGGGTTTGCCATACTGGTAACAGCAGCTCAGAGGGGCATTCTCTAGCCTCAGGCTGTGTCTACATGGTCATGGTGTGGTGTGTGTGCGTGTGATGTGTGTGTGTGTGTGTGTGTGAGATGTATGTGTGTGTGTGATGTGTGTGTGATGTGGTTTGTGTGATGTGTGTGTGATATGTGTGTGTGATGTATGTATGTGTGTGATGTGTGTGTGATGTGGTTTGTGTGATGTGTGTGTGATATGTGTGTGTGATGTATGTATGTGTGTGATGTGTGTGTAATGTGTGTGTGTTTTGTGTGTGATATGTGTGTGTGATGTATGTATGTGATATGGTGTGTGTGTGTGGTGTGTGTGTGGTGTGTGTGTGGTGTGTGTGTGGTGTGTGGTGTGTGTGTGTGTCTGATGTGTGTGTGTGATGTATGTATGTGATATGGTGTGTGTGTGATGTGTGTGTGATGTATGTGGGTGTGATGTGTGTGTGATGTGATGTGTGTAATGTATGTGTGTGATGTGGTGTGTGTAATGTGTGTGTGTAATGATGTGTGTGTGTGATATGTTGTGTGTGTATGTGTGTGTGGTGTGTGTGGTTATTAGTTTCTCGTGTAGGCTCACATTTCTTTGCTAATGAAAAATGACAGACACGGGGACTGGAGAGATGTCTTGAGGTTAAGAGCCCTGGCTGCTCTTTCAGAGGTCATGAGTTCAACTCCTAGCAACCACACAGTGGTTCCCAGTCACCTATAACGTGTTCCAGTGCTTCCTTCTAGCCTGCATTGCAGTCAGACACTGTATACATAATAAATTAGAAAATCTTAAAAAATGCCAGGTCTCTATCGTTTTATAAGTGTATCAGTCAGTTAGGTTTTCATCTCCAGGCCGTTGTTCATGTCGGCTTTCCCTTTCCCCCTCATTGACTGTGGGTGGCATGCACTCTTGACACACATCCACCACCAATCCTAAACGTGGGGGCTCTTTTCTCCCTACGTGCAGCTTGTTTTCCCACCTTCACTTTCTATTATAGTTAAAAGTCATCAGTCATGTACCCTACTGCGTCTCTGTGTGTCTTCCTAATCCATGGCATACACACCTTCCTCTGCAGTGGTTTCTAGGCTTTATTAGCTTGTCGTTTGCACTCCAGTCTTTAGTTCAACTAAAGGCTTTGTGTACGCAATGCTTTGGGATCAAGTTTCACTTTCTTTTTAAACCATGAGATGACTTAGTGTTGGTTTTTAACGTTTCTAAGTGAGTTTTCCCCTTTGTCCTTTTATTGGTCTGCAGCAGATATTGCTGTCTGCAGCCTTTCTCCTCTAGACTGTTTAAAATGGAGTTAGTCAACCCCTCTCGGAAAGAGAAAATAAAATAAAAAGGAGACAAAGGAAAGAAGGGAAGAAAATATTCGAATTCTAAGAACTGAGCTGATTTCCTCATTTATACTGAGCGAGTTAACATCTTTATAATAATAATTTATCTGTGTCTATGATACAGCTCTCAGAAATTTTAGGTCTTATTAAATTTTTTCAGGGACTTCATAATGACTTAGATTTATTATTACTCCAGATTGGGGGAATGTCATGTTCTTCACTATCCAAATGTTTAATTTCATCAGTTTACCTGAAGTAATTGCAGAAAGCTTATGATTTGGGTCTTTTAATTTGTTAATGTGGGAAACACAGAAGTGGATCCCAGCTTTATTCTGTAGCTCACTCGTGGAATGAGCCCGACTGTCCCCTAATGGCTGCTGGTGTCAGGATCCTGTGCCATTTTTTATTTACTGGGCACCAGCTGGTGGGCTTCCCTGTCTCTTCCTGTAAGTGAGTGGATTGTCATCAGGTCTCTTCTGAGGCATAGCAGTGCTCAGAGTGGCTTGGGCACACCTTTCTATATATGAGAGTATTGACATATTTTATTTATTCCACATATGTTTGGTGGGATTTGCATTCTCAGAGGTCACTACTTTCTGGGAAGACCCATCTCTGGACTTTGTAAGAGGCATTTATCTGTGCTGTCTTGTGCTTTGTCTATTTCGCTTAGCTTTTAAGATTGATTGACAGCCAATTGTCCATGTTACTGTCTGTCTAGAATGTTTGTATTCCTAAAGAGTATATTGCTCTAACCTTGGTTCTGCACCAGCCTTCGTAGGGATTCAAGCATTCCCACTACCAGCCCCAGAAGTCACAGGTGGGGTACCTTGGCACGTGGAAAACTTTGAACTTAAGGACAGCCCTTCCCCAGACGAGGGATGCCCAGAGGGCCAGGAATAGTCTGGGAAGACAGGTGGATTCCTTCAGGGCACCCCCATGGTCCACTGTTCTTTGACTCCTCACAAAGAAATGAGCATCTTTCTCTGGGACTTTGGGTGCTTGTTGCTGAATGTCCCATGTCAAATTTGATTATGTAAACATCATATTTTTGCCTCCTGCCCTTCCTAGATACAGAAGACCTCAGTGTGACTCTGACTTGCCATGACCTTCTGGCTAACAATCCAGCTTCTTCTCTCTTTTTTTGCTTTTGCTATGGAATACTGCCTAGTAAAGGGTTAAACTCCTTCGTTCACTTTTTGTAGTGATGTTTTGTTTCTATTGTTGGATTTGCAGAGATCTTTGCATATTCCAGGCATAGGACTCCATCACATATGTAGTCTGCAGACCCCACTTTCTTCACTCAACCATTTGTCATTTAACCATTTAACTGATGCAGTGGGGACTTCTACCAGACGGTAGTGATTGATTTTTGTAGCATCTATCTTTTAAGTTTTATTTCTTCATATTGTGCTCCTTCTGTCATATCTAAGACCTTTGGGATAATGTGCCCCTAGTCACAACATGTCCCAGCGGTCTTTAATTGTTATAGCCACCTGCATATGGAGTCTCGGTTGAAGAATTCTCCACATCAGATTGTTCTGCAGGCATGTTTATAGGGGCTGTCTAAACTGCTAGTTGACACACAAGGGCCCAGTCCACCATGCGTGGCATCATTCTCTGGGCAGACATTCCTGGACTGCATAAGAAAGATAGCTTAGCATGGATCTACAAGAAAGCCAGCCAGAAAGCAACATCCTCTATGGCTTCTTCATGTTTCAGCTTGGATTCCTGCCTGACTTTCCTCGATGGTGGACTGTGACCTGTAAGCTGATAGAAACCCTTTGCTCTCCTGAGCTGCTTTGGATCACAATGTCTTATCACAGCAAGGGGATAAAACTAGAACATGAAGCTTTCCTATAATAATTATTCCTAAGTATTTTGTACATTATAATAATTGTGCAACCTAATGGGCACCATTATGACACTTCACATGTGTGGTGTAGTGTGACCTGATTGTATTTGCTCTGCATAACCCCTACATATTTAGCTGTGCTCTTCACACGTAAGTGTATGGTCCACTCAGGGTTAACTTTTTCTAGGGCTTAAAGTTTCCACCCAGGGAAATGCTTTGTGTTGAGCTGGTCCAGCTTCATCTTTTGTTGAGAACCATTCTTTGGCATTGAATTGCTGCTGAGCCACAGTGTAGCATCGATTGGCCCCACCTGTGCTGCCTATTCCTGGCTCTTCCTCCTGTCCATCGATCTCTGGACCAGCGGTGGATGCAGGCACACGAGGCAAGCTGGATGATACTGGAGGAAAAAGTCTAATTCCCCTAGATTTACATTTTAAAGACTGCTTAGCTGGTGCTGCTTTTTCTGTGTACATTTCAGAGACAGCCTTTCCATGTTTCAAAAGTACCGTGCTAAGTTTTAAACAGGATTTCATTTAAATCTGTGGATAAACTTGCAGGAAATTAACATTTCTCTTCTGCTGACTCTTCTAGTCCATTAGCGCAGTATGCCCCTCTATTAGCGCTCCTTTGATTACTTCAATCAGCGCCTGGGTAATTTTTAGCCCAGAGGGTTTATGAATGTTTTGTTAGATTTATCCTTAAGTAACTCGTTTTATAAATGACATCACATTATTAATTTCATATTTAACTGTTCATCACCAGTATGAAGGAATATGATTTATTCTGTTTTCATCATCTTTCATTCCACAAGTTATTAGTTTTCCCTAATGTCTTACAGAAGTTTGTGTTATTTATTTTAGAAGCATTTTACAAATTGTCTTCTACATCTCTTTATCTGTATGTATGTGTATGGGGTGGGAGTGGGGGAGTCACATATCCCATGGCATGTCGGAGGTCAGAGGACATCTTGCAGGAGCTGGCTCTCTTTTTCTACCTTGTGGGTCCCGGGATTGAACTCAGGTCACTAGTCTTGATAGAAAGTACTTTTACCTAATGAGTCATCTTTCTGGAGTAACAGGCTTCATTTTTAATAAAGCTGGTTGATTCTATAAAGTTCTTTTCTAGTCTTTCTTTGACTGTGTTCTATAAACTAATATATTTTATTTGTGTTCACTTTTAGAATTTTTTGCGGTGGGGGTGGACAACTACTAATTTTGTCATTTGGTCCATGGCTTACTTACAAGTGGGTTACTCACTACGGGGGTCTGGATGTTTTCTTCTTTGTCTGGTAATTAAAATCTAGCTCCGTTCTTTCAGTGGGAAATTGTACATCCCATGCTTTCTTCTCCTTCAAATCTATAAAGTTGGGCTTCATGATGAACCAGCATGTGTTCTGTCTTGGCACACATTACAGGTGCATTGAGGACAGTACCCTGTTGGTGGCCACTGAGATGGAAACACTTAGGTGTCGGTGTCCCTGGTCTTCAACAGTCTGGCTAGGGTGTTATCTCCTAGCTCTCTCTACTACTGGGAAGAGGATTGTTGCCGTTTCCAGGTGCACTTGCCTGCTTTGTCTTCTAGTTTTATCTGTTTGGAAGCTGTTTTAAGCACATGGCTGCTTAGCCTTGTTCTGTGTGCTTGGAGAACTATCCCTTTAATCGCAGTGAAATACCTCTCCTTATCTCTTTCTAAACATTCTTCCAAACTGCATAAACACTATATTTGACGAGTTTTATCTAGATCACGTAGGGTTGGACTAATCTCTTCTATTGATTTTGACAATGTCTGTCACTTCATTGATCTCTCTCAACAGCTTGCAGTCATGTTTGATCTGAATTCTACATCTTTATATTAATGTAACTCCCCCGATTCTCTTCTGATTTTTATTGGCATGCTATGTGCTATTCATCTGCACAGGACAATTTTCCATTGCTTTAACAAATACCTGAGATAAATCAGCTTGTATGGACAGACACTTTATCTTGGCTCATGGGTTCAGAGGCTTTGGTCCATGGCCACTCTGAACCATTGTTTCAGGAATGGGATGAAAAACAATCCATCAACACACGAGGGCATGGCAAATGAAGCTACTCACCACATGGCAGGCAGGAAATTAAGAAAGACAGGAAGGGCTAACTCCCCATATCCCTGTTAAGAGCAGGTCCTCCGAGACCTGACTTCATCCCAGAAGACCCAGGCCAGAGCTTAAACCTTCAGTGTCTGAGGAACACTAAGCCAAACCTCATCCTTTCTTTCACCTCTAAACCATGCAGTCCTTTATTTGAGGAGTTTTCCCCAGATCATGCATGGCTAGAATACATTCTGTTTGTTTGTTTATGTTTTTTGAGACAGGTTTTCTCTGTGTAACCATCCTAGCTGTCCTGGAACTAGCTCTTGTAGACCAGGCTGGCCTCAAACTTGTAGAGATCCTCCTGCCTCTGCCTCCTGAGTACTGGGATTAAAGACATGCGCCACCACCACCTGGCTCAGAATGCACTCTTTTATTGATTTGGACAGTGTCTGTCACTTTACTGATCTGTCTAAACAAGTATCAGTGTATGTAACCATTGATTTGTTTGGGTTGATCTCTACCACTTAGTATTTGTTTTCTGTCCAACTACATCCCCTCCCTTCTGTTTCCTTATTTCTTGCTTTGGATTATTTCAACAATTTAAAATTTATTTTTTTTAAAAAGATTTATTTATTTTTATTTTATGTGTATGAGCATTTTGCCTGCATGTATGTCTCTGCACCATATGCATGCAGTGCCCACAGAGGCCATGAGCCGACTAGTTTTATGTCAGTTTGAAACAACCTAGAGTTATCTGAAAGGACAGAACCTTGGTTGACCAAAAAAAATGCTCCATAAAATCCATCTGTAATGTATTTCTTTATTAGTGATGGATGGGAGTGGGGCAACTCATTGTGGACATTTCTGGGTTGGTGGTTCTGTAAGAATGCAGGTTGAGCAAGCCATGCAGAGCAAGTCAGTAAGCAGCACCCCACCAAGGCCTCTGCATCAGCTCTTGCTTCCAGGTTCCTGAGGATTTAATTCCTCCCCTGACTTCCTTCAGTGATGGACTGTGAAGTGGAAGTATAAGCCAAATGAACCCTTTCCTCCCCAACTTGTTTTAGGTCATGGTGTTTCATCACAGCAATGGCCCCTGGAACTGGAGTTACAGATGGCTGTAAGCTGCTGTTTGTGCTGGTTATGAAACCCCAGATCCTCTAGAAAAGCAGCCAGTACTCTTAACCTCTTGTCTCCTCCCTGTGCCAATACTTTGATATTCCTTCTTAATGTGTGGTTCCATTTCATTTGTGGAACTCCAGGATCTTCCAGTTTTCTCGCATTCCACTCGCTCATCTTACAATGAGAAGTCAGATTTGAAATGCCTTGCACACTCCACACACTTTACACTTCATTCCCTTTACACTTCACACACTCCACACTTCACTCTCCACACACTTCACACTTCATGCACTACACACCTCCACACACTTTACACTCCACACACTTCACACACTCCACACATTCCACACACTTCACATTCCATACCCCACATTTCACACACTTCACACTCCACACACTTCGCACTCCACACTTCACACTCCATACTTCACACTCCACACACTTTACACAACACCCCTCCATATCACACACACTTCACACTCCACACACTTCACTGTCCACACACTCCACATTTCACACTCCACACTTCACACTCCGTATTTCACACCCCACGCACTTTACATTACACCCCTCCATATCACACACACTTCACACTCCACACACTACACATGCACACACTTCACATACTACACATCTCCTCATACTCCAACCAGAAAGGAAGGAGAAAAGACAGAGTTAGGGTATCTTTGCCACCCAAGTCTCTCCTAACGAGTTAAGAAGTGAACTTACCCATGACATCGTAAAGTTTGCCAGTCCCATAGCTCCACAGCTACTGCTGCTCCAGCCCTGAGGACTAGGGCTTGAGAAACATAGAAAAATGGGGAACAGCAGCAGGTTTGTGCCTGTTTCATACTGGGACAATAAAACGGCTCAAGAGAGGAAACATTTTTTTGAGGCTCCCAGTCCAAGTGTTCCAGTCCATCAGTGTGTAGAAAGTATGGTGGAACCTTTAAGTTTGTGGCAGTGGGACCATGTGGCAGAGCCTGCTTACATCACAGCAACACAGGAGACAGGGATAACAGAGGCCATAGGTCCCTCCTGCAGAAACTTACCTCCTCTTGCTGGACATACTTCTCAAAGTTTCCAGAACCTTTCCAAACCACCAGGTGGGCACCAAGCATCCAAACTCTGGATTTATGGAGTACATTTCAAATTTAAAATGTAACAATTCCTATAGTTCCTATAGCAGTTCTCAACCTGTGGGTCACAACCAGTTTGGCAAACCTCTATCTCTAAAAATATCTGCATTGTAATACATAAGAGTAGCAAATTTGCAGTTATGAAATAGCAACAAAAAATAAAATAACTTTATGATTAGAGGTCGGTCCCCACAACATGAGGAACTGTATTTAAGGGTCGCAGCATTAGGAAGGTTGAGGACCACTGATTTAACAACTCTTCTTTCCCAGCACTCTGATATCCGTCCCCAAAGCCTTGGCACCCGGTGGACCGTCTTCCAGCAGCCATCTCAGCAAAGCCACTTCTGTGCTTAGGCTTCACTGGGGCTGAGTCACAGCCAGAGCTGCTGTCACTTTAGGGCCTGTCAATCTCCCAGTATGCCCACTGCCATGAACTTCTCCTCACACCACTGCTCTGGGCACTGCCTGGGATTTCAGCTGCACCTGTAGGCAGGTGGCTACTGTGAGATGTCTCCGTCTCACCTGAGAGCTCCCTGTTGCCACTCAGCCTCACATCGAAAGATGCGTGACTTCCTTTCTGAAGAGACAGCTTAGAAGTTTTGAGCATTCTTTTGCAATTCTAAATTCATGTGTTCTTTCTTCCCTTTGCTACAATATATGTGTATAACCAAATCATGTCATTACATTTATCTTAATTTTACTAGGTTTTTTCTATCTCGTTTGTGTTTTCTAAGTACATATTTAACAAAAAGATATTGTCCATCTAAAAACTTCTTTATATCATATTTGTTAATTACATTTTGTCCTGTTGGAGATGGAGCTCTGGAGCAAGCATCCCTCCACTGAGCTGCACCCCAGCCTCACTCAGCTCTCTTAGGGTGCCACACACCACACCTTCTAAAGGCTTCAACCAGTTCTCAAGGTATGTGACTTACAGGATTAATGAACAGTTTCTTGTTTTTATTGAAATGCCTTTCATGTTTTCCTGTTAAAATTTTATTTGCTTTTTCTTAGTTGCATTAAGGGAATGTTCTTGTCTCCTTATGTTACATGTCACATATCTGACTCCTGCTAAATTACCATGCCTTTCCAGGATCGGCTGTCACTGTTCTACCTTATTTGTTCCTTCTGATTTGTCTACAGAATGAAGTAGGCCATTAACACCTTGATACTTAATGACCCCCGTAGCTCTGAAATAAACAGCACATTGTCACATTGGTCTGCAGTTTTGATAAATTTCTGTATTTTATTGGCTAAGGTGTTGTTTGGAGTTTTGGCATGTCAAAATTAGGACTGGACTGTTAGTTTCTACTGTTTGGGGAGGAGGAATTATGGCAGAAAAGAGAAACCTGGCGTTTCGTCCTCCATGCTGTGGCATGCCATTGAGCATCACAGTGTCCCCACATCTCCCTTCCTCCCTGAAGCTAGGGGTCCTGGGCTTTACCGATTTCTGCTTTTCTATACAGTTCCAACTGTCTGTTCTGCTGTTGGCCTAATCTTGGGGTTCACACAGAAGCAAGTGTTTCCACTGCTATCCAATCAGTATTTTTCACAAACTTGCCGTCAAACTCAAGCCCTCCCTTTCTGGAGCCTGCTCTGGTTTTCTCTGAGGCAGGGAAGTCCCGGGCAGATGCATAGCTTCCCCAGGCTTGAGGACTCCTGGACCTCCAGCTGGTCTCCAGGAACCCAGGCTTCCTGGTACAGCTTCTGCAGCTTCTTTGGGTGTGGGCAGAGTCCTGCTTCCTTTAGTCACTGCTGTGGTCAGAGTGACACAGGCAATTCCCTCACATATGTGACAATGAAGCTGAGGACTGAGAAAGGAGATTAAGGGTTCAAGAGGGAGAGTCTCAAGCACCAAGGAACGTAAGGAAGTGGTCTTGTAGCTGGGTATGAGATAGCCAAAACAAACAAAATAAGGGGAAACACTGGAGTCTTGTAACAAGCTGGCTAATCTCCACAGATCCCTCAAGGTACATACGAGGCACTATTGTCTTTCTATATATAGTCTTAATTCTAAGGTGGCTAATTTCAATAGACTCGGTTTTAAGTGAGGATGGCCTCTAACAAGGAACTTCCATGCCAGAACACCCCACAGACAAGAATGAAATGTGGAGTAACCAAGACTTCAGTTCTGTCTTGGTGGCCAGGAGAATTAGGTCTCTTCCCTAGTGAAGCTACAGGCTGGTCACATAACTGGGAGAACAAAGAGATCTTAGTCTAATTAACTGACAGCGAAGACATCTGCAAAGTTGATGTTGGCGACACTGACCAGCGCTAACAACTAGCAGCTTCGGTCAACAGCTGAGAAAGCCCAAGTCAGACGATGAGGGAGAGGACTTCAAACACTCCTAATTGGGTGAGCAGCTTGTGACTAGACCATGATCATCTCGCTGGTGGCCCAATGGGACATGCATGGAACCAGCAGTCTGATGAGGCACCTCCTTCAGCCAATGGCCTTTGAGAGGCTGGACAGGGTTGGGTATGGCCTTAGGTATCAAAAAGGCATCGGCCCGCTCACCCTCTCTCGAATGATGGGTCCAATTCCTGCTCCTGGTTCATGCAGAGGCCTGTGATCTGTGAATCTCCCCATGAATAAAGAACCCCTTAGTATACTCTCTTCAGGGCTAACATGGTTTATTTTATTCATGCTCCCCTTCTTCTGGCACCCAACATGGGGCATAAACCCATGACCCAGAGATTAAGAGTCTCATGCTCTACCGACTGACAGCCATTTCTCATAAAAGACTTAGACTGTTTAGGATAGAATAATTATTTAAACATTTAGCATATGTTTCTTGTTTAATATTGTTTATGCTGATTGTAATTCTATATTTTATACTTAATATCTGTTCTTATTGTATATAATTTTGTATTGGGTTTGGAACTCTCTTTATTAGACAAAAGGGGGAGGTGATGGGGAACCGCCTCCAGCCAATGGCCTTTGAGAGGCTGGACCAGGTTGGGCATGGCCATGGGTACCAAAAAGGCACAGGACTGTCTGCTCACTCTCTCTTCTCTCTCTTACCTGGTTCCTGTTCCTGGTTCATACAGAGGCCTGTGATCTGTGAGTCTCTCCTGAAATAAAGAACTCATTATTATACCCTATTCAGAGCTAACGTGGATTATTTTACTCACGTTCCCTTTCAACTGGTGTGCTCCCTTTCAGGGGTCCCTCCATTGGCTTGGCCTGTGATAACCCAGAGAACTAATAAATCTTGCACCAGCTACCTCTGCTTTTGTCCAGTTTCTGCCATGGCCCTACAAACACTATAGACAAGGACATTGGGCGGCTTTTCCTCTTAAAACCGTGCTGATCTTTGGAGTTCCTCTCACTTTTCTTCAAAGCTTGCTTCCAATCTATATGTTCCTGTGAGGGTCAGACACATCTTCAATCTCCACTCCATCAAGATAGTGCACTAGTGAACCCCAGTAGGCCTTTGGTGACTATGTCTGGCACCTTAGGCCCTTGGTTCAAGCACAAGGCTGAGAAAGGGTTCACCACACCAAAGAGCCCTGCATGTCTTTTTCAGGAGGGCCTGTTACTGCACCTGGCCAGGAGTGCTGAGAAGTCTGAGACATCCAACTATGAGCCCGATTTGTTTTATTAATCTTCTTTCTTTAATTGCTCCTTGTTGTCTATTTTATTCTCTTTGTGTGACTATGAACAAAAAAGCTTTTAAGGAAGGAATTGTTTGTCTGGCTCAAAGTGTGAGGATATAATCCATCATATTAGGGAATCCATGAAAGCAGGGGTGTGAAGCCGATGGTAAAAATCACACACGCAGTCAGGAAGCAGAAAGCAGACAGGAAGTGAGGCCAGGCAACCAAGCCTCAAGGCCCACCCCCATGACTCACTTCCTCCAGCCAGGTTCTGTGTCTTGAAAAGCCCAAAACCTGTGCACCAACACTACCAGCTTTACACTGAGGGGACATTTCACATCCAAAACACAACTCTGTCTTTCCTTTGTAGTGAATGCCTGGTTGTATGTTTTCTATTTCACTCCGTTGGGCTCCATGTCTTCCTCCAGCATACATGAACTTTCTTCTACTTTCTGAGACACAGCTTGGAAGGAAAAGCCTTTTCATCACTGGTCTCTGCTCAATTTAAAATTGCTGGTGTGGCTTTCATTATCAATGCTTCATACCTCCAGACTGATTCTTTATCTCCCAGGGCTTAAGATTAATTCAACATCTCACTGTTTTTAATATAATTGTCTTAGACTTGGAGAAAATGCCAATAAGACCACAACACACTTTTATACTCATTAACATCTGCCATCAAATTTTTGACTGACATTCAGAGTTTGGAGGCTGGAAAGATGGCTGTGTGGCTAAAAACAGCAAACATCTCTTTTTGAGAATCTGGGTTCAATTCCCACCACCACATAACTCCAGCTTTTCAAATTTGAACTCCACAGGGACCTGCACTTGTGGAAACATACCTTCAGACAAATTAAATCTTAAAAATAAATTAAATTAAACAATTAAAATAAATTAAATAAATTAAAAATAAATTAAATCTTAAAAATAAAAAATTCAGCATTGGTTCAATGCAATTAATTCAGGGTAGAATTCAAGCCCTTTGTTTTAGTTTGTGCCTGAGATATTTGTCTGACTATCAGCCAGATGTGATTCCTACTACAGTGCTTACTTGGGTCTTGTGATTTGTGACTCTGTGTGTGTGTGTGTGTGTGTGTGTGTGTGTGTGTTTTAAGCATAAAAGTTCAGGACTTCACAATTTATCCTGGAATTGTTTATGTCATTATTAATTATTCATCTCATTATTTTGTAATAGAGTATGTTTGTTTCTTTTCTCTCAAATCCTAAACCTTTGAGTGGGTCGTTGCCTGCCTAAAACATTTGCATTTGTCTGAATGTTCTGTGTATTTAGCATTTATTTTTTGTTAAGGACGTCTCAGACAAGCAAGTACCTATGCTGCTGAATTTTTCCTTTTCTATTTTACATTATCATAACATTGATTTAATTGTTATCTAACCATATTATTTTCTTCTTTTGTATGCGAATTTGTATGTTACCCACCTCTCTCTCTCTCTCTCTCTCTCTCTCTCTCTCTCTCTCTCTCTGTGTGTGTGTGTGTGTGTGTGTGTGTGTATTTACCTGTGCATATATGGGGACCAAAAGTGGACATCGAATACCTTCCCCAGTTGCTCTCCACCTTTTCCTTTGGGTTAGACTCTGACATTGAACCTGAGGCTTGCAGGTTCAGCTAGATGGGCTAGCTGGTAAGCTCTGGAGACCAACCTGGCTGACTCCCCATCCCAGCACTGGAGTTTCAGGAGTGTCTTGTCAGGATTGGATCTCTGCGTGGTTCCTGAGGACCTGCATCTAGGTCCTTCTGCTTGGGTAACAAGCACTTTATCTGCTGAGCCATCCCCTAGCTCCCTCACTTCTGAACTCAATACTTCTGTCCTTCTTTTTCTTTTAGAAAGTTTCTAATTACTCAACACTTATTTTTTTCTGAATACTCTGATTTCTCTCTTCCCATCCTCATGATTTGGAAGTCCTTCAGTCTTTCCTTCTGCCCTCCCAGCTTGTAGCTTTGTTGAGCTCTGCAGGTGCCTTTCTGACACCCCAACACCAGCAGCTTCTGGGACCCAACTCCATGACCAACTTCTCTATGTCTTCCTCTCACCTCTTGGGGTTGTATTTTCCCACAACTTTACTGAGATATAATTGACAAACTGAATTTGCACATCTTGAAGGTATATAGCATGATGCTTTAATGAATGTGTAACTGTAAAAGGATCCAGTATATGAGCACATCCCCCACTTCCCATAGTCTCATGTGTGCACAGTTGGGGCACTCTAGATCTACTCTTTTGGCACACATTGACTGCTTCAGTGAGATCCTTGACACTTGCTCATCTGACTTTGCATGCATGCCCAGCATCTTTGGCTCAGATCCCTTCAGCTCTCGTTGCCCGAGACTCGGTAACCACATTCTACTTTACACTTTGCATTTAAACCCTTTCACCTCACATGTAAGTGAATCCATATAGCATTTGTATTTTTGTAGCTGTCTTAATTCATTCAGCGCATTATCCATATCCATCCATGGGGTGGCAATTGACTAGGACTGCATGGCATTTCACTGTAGAATGGTACTCCATCATCTATGTGCATCCTATTTCCCTTGTCCATTCACGCTCGGGTGGACCCTTTGTCTGCTCGTTGTGAGTAGTACAAGGGAGGGTGTCTAAGAACTCTCAGATGATTACCTCATTTGGGACTCCACTCATGAGATTTATTTAATATTTTGTTTAATATTCATGCATGCATATAATGAGTTCTGACTGAACCCGCCCTCATCCTCTCCTCTTCACTATCACCATTTTTCCCTTTCCAACTTCATGTGCTCTCTTCCTACCCTTCTCTCTCTCTCCTACCCTCCCCTCCCCACTTTCCACTGTCTATTCTTGTTTTTGTAAATGCCTACTGAGTCCTTTTGGTACTAACTGTATGTTCATGGGTTTGGGACCTTATGGGTCATGAGTAGCCTCTCAGGACCTGCATCTCTGAAGAAAACTAACTGTCCCTTCCCCATCAACCATCAGTTGACAGTAGTTCTCAAGCTAGGAATGGGACTCCATGAGTCCCTCCCCATCCATACTGGGAATCTTGGCTGGCTTAATCTTGTATAGGTATTGTGCATGCAGCCAGATGTACAGCATGCAGCTATGAACTCATGCATTTAAGTCAGCTGTCATGTCTGGCAAATACTGTTTTACTGCAGAGGTCCAAAGCCCCTCAACCATCACCCTCATGTGATTTCTATAGTACATGGTAATTAACTCAGAGGCCCACAAACTGTCAAACTGTCCAGCTTTAGTGGGACATCTGTCACATATCTCCCTCCCAAGGCTCAGGGATCATCATGAAGATCGCACTTTCATCTAAAGATTAATTTCCAAAGAGTGGCATAACTATGGTTATGCAAGCTTCCTTTCATGGCAACAGTGTTCAGGGTCCTCTCCTCCATGCCCTAGCAAGTTCTGTAGCTCGTGATGCAGGGTGTGTTAGGAATCACATTGAACTTGTATCCCCCTCACAAGTATGTTGAGTATGTTCCTGTGTTCTTGGTCCCCAGGTGCCTGGACTCAAGTGCTGACGTCAGAGCTTTTTCCTATTTCCTTAGAAGAACCCTTTCCACCCCTGCATCATCTTCCAGGATGGTGGGTGTTCCCTGGGAGGTGTGTGGTGTTACATGGGAGCTTTAATTTTTAGTGAGTATACAGTGTTTTGTTCCCTTCCACCTGCCTCCTATACAAATCCTGGATCATTCTGAAGGAGCTTTCAAAGATATTTTCTTTATTTTTGAATTTGCAGTATTTTTCTCAAGTACATAGTAGTGTTTAGCATTTCCTGAGAGCCCGACTAGAGATTTAGTGGGAAGCAGCTATCCCAAGTCCTTTGTCCTCTTAGGGATCATTCTCTTCAGCTATTTGTTTAATTATAGATGCCCTCCACTGCCTCCTACCAGAACTTCTATCATTTACAAACCATTCTCCTCAACCTATCTCCAAGCCTGCAGCTTTAAGACTTCTGTCTCATGCTTCTCCCTGAAGATGAGTTATTAAATGAAAACCTCAGCGCCAGGCATGGATTACCTCCATATGAATCACTAGTTGAGGAAGCCCCAGACAACACAGGCTCCTGTCACTACTCTTGGTTTCTTACCAAGCTAAGCAGGAAGACCTCATTGCTGAAGACATAATCCACTTTGATTGTAGGACATAATCAAGGAGAACTGGCCTGAAAACTTCCTGCAATCTAGCTTTCATAGTGCAGGAAGTTGCTATGCAGGCTGCTGGTGGGAGAGAAATTATATCAGTGGCATCCCTGAAGCCGCCAAGTCTGCATGCTACAGTACCAACCTGCCAGTCAAGATGTACCAAGGTTGTGGGGGTAGCCAACTGCTTTTGGTTGGATTTGAGGCCTATTCCACATAAAGGAATTTAGACTTACAGACCTGGAAGTCTGTGCCTGGGGTGGTCATTGACCTTGGAAATAAATGAACCTACTAGTACTGCTTTGTTAAGTAGACTCTTGCCAGACAACCTTCTGCATCTCTATGTTTATACTCATAGATAGTACTGGACTCATCCTTGGCCAGGGAAGACTTTCTGCCCTGGTCAGCAATGCGGAGGCTCACAGTTGATTTAAGTGTTGAGAATAAGTGATCGTTGAGTGATCAATCCTAAATGAGACTTTTATATCAACCAGTGTATGCTCAGGGAACATCTCAGAAGAGTGGGCACAAGGAGTGTAAGAGCCAAAGGATGGAGAGCAGTGCTGTCCTCTGGATGTGACATGACCATTCTCTCGTGAACTCACCGTAGTGGTCATGACCTGCACATGATCAAGTCAGCAAGAACAGGCAATGTTCTAGTGGGCAGCACTAATTGGATTCAGTAGGAGAGAGAGAGAGAAAGAGAGAGAGAGAGAGAGAGAGAATGTGAATGTGGGATGGAATGTGCTGGGGGTGTTGGGGTCCCTGGAAGGGGAGTGGATATGATCAGGATGCTCTGAATACATGTATAAAATTATCAAAGGATAAATAAAAGATATTTTTAAAATACCTTTCTGTAAGTTTTTTCAGCGTTTGCCTCCTTGCTTCTACACCTTCTCAAGAGGCCATACTCTGTCTGTCTGGCCCTTACTTAGAAAGCCATACCGCCTTCCAAGAATTCTCCTTTCCAATGCACTTGACCCCATAAGCATCCTGGTGTGCTTCCCTCGGGGCTCTGCTTGTCTCTTTGCAGCCCTCTTCACTGGAGCCTGTGCTGGAGTTCTTCTTGTCTTGCTCCGACTGCCCAAGGTTGAAGCCGGGCTATCTTCTGGGAAGGGCACAAAAGGAACAGACATAGGTTCTCACTATGGAGAGCCTTCTGCTCTGTGGTCTCAGGGTGACAGAGGGAGGTTTCAGTGGCCAGTGGGATGGCATCTCAAGTCTATGAGGAAGCTATCTGGCTGTGAGGGAATTGCTGGAGCAGAGTTAAAATTTCCTAGCATCTCAGTCCCTGATGTCTCTGATCATTATTTCTGGAACTCTTCTCATGCTGGTTAGGGATTTGCCATGGCTCATCAGAAAAACCTTTAAGAAATGCCCTATTTAGCAAATGGGTCTTGGCCTTCCTACATTATGGACTAAGGGTTTCACATAAAAGTCAGCTACCATCCTTGTCCCCATAACCATCCTGGCTGTATCCAGCAGACACCTGTACTAAGCTTCTGCCTTCAGAGCCTTAAAGGACCAGTCTACCATGAGGGAAAGTGCTGGGCCTCAGGGAAGGATCCAGGACACCGCCCTGGGGATCAGCTCCTCCACACACATCTTCCTTCTCTAATTTCCCTCCACAAAGACCCTCACCCAGTAGCTCCTAAACCCCGTGAAACTCACACAGATGGAGGAAGCAGCATCTGAGGCCTCCCAGGCCACGGCATGAACCTTCCTGGTCCATGGGCAGCACAAGTGCTCTTGACACTGTGACTTTTGCTCTAACACAATATAGTAGAGCTCCACATGATAGTAGAGCTGCTGTGAGCTGTCCCCAGCAGAGATCCTGGCTCCTGATGAGCAGCCAGATGTAAAGTGACCAGAAGCGGGCTGTGTGTATATGTGTATGTGTGGGTAGGTGTGGGTGGGTGGGTGTGTGCACGCTGACTTTCTAGCTCAGCCTTGTGTCCTTCAGGGAAAGGGACCAACAGCACCACACTTCTTGCTGCAGAAAAGGAACAGGTAAAGGAGTCAAGGAATGAGTGGGTGAACGAGCAAATGAATGAGTGAGTATATGACCAGGTGAGCAAACGAATTAGTCAAATCAGAAGCACGTGAATGAATGAATCGGTGAATGGATGAGGGAGCCAGGGATGCTCTCCATCATCTGCCAAATAAGGACTAAGCAATTAATTCCCAGACCACTCCTATCTCTGAGAGCTTTGATGCAGAACTTCAGTCACAGAAAACAAATATGTTTACACTCCGAGTATTTTAGCCAATCCTTTCCAGAGTAAATTTTATGTTACTGGCAACTGCAGCTCGTTCAGTTGTGTTTCCACATATGTGAGTAGTGTCTGTCTCTCTCTCAGCCACTGATTCTGGTGCAGCGTCCTTTTGCAGAGAGGAATATTGGCCTCTCCAGGAATCCGGATCAGAAAGCGTGGGAGAAGCTGGTGCCAGACCCACCCACAGGATTCCTGCCTGCCTGCAGGGTGTGCTGATGCTGCCTGTTTGATGACTACAGCTGCTGACATCAAAGTTGCCCCTGCCCCCCACCCTGTGCACCCTCCAAATCTGAAGTCCTCCATCACAAGCCTCTTGGAGAGAAGAGAGAGGGACGGCAAAGGTTGGAGAGCCCTGGGGCACCGTGTAGCCATGCTATGGACCTCCTTCTGGCTCTGGATTAAAGTGTGAGGCCTTCATGGATGCTGATCCCTGAAGACAGGCTCAATTCCACTCATCAAGCACCGAGCACTGTCTGTACAGAGTAGAGACTTGATACAGTTTTTGTTTAACTTCCCTATTTGGTCAATAGAAAAAGAACTATTATCCTGTGCCGGAATTCCCGATTGAATTCGCTGCCTGAGATCCATGCTGGAAGAAAACGTAGGCGCCAAGACTTCAGTCTCTGCAGAGTGCACAGCACTAAGATGACATAATTAACTTCTCAGTTCTGAGGTAGTTTGATCTAAGTCCATTTTTATTACAGTGCAGAATTCCCTCTTGGGTTTCCCTCTAATTCCCTGGCCTCCTCCAAACACGTGCACACACTGTCTTGACACAGAGGCTCCGACTACACTGCTTCTCTGTCCCGCAATGGTCTGAACAGTCTTCACACAACCCAGACCTCCGGCAATGGAGTGGGCCCAGTGGGCATCTCAAGAAGGCACTGTTTTATCCTTGGGGCATCTCTGAGTGCAGTCTACTGGGGGGGGGCTTCCAGTGTCTTTTTCTAGAAAAATGTGTTTTAAGAAAATACTGTAGGAAGAAGGTTGGTCCTGCTGATGATGGAGGGCACAGGTGAGCAGCCCCATCAGGAAAGAGTCTCTTAGATTGTTCAGGGAGGTGGAACACTTTCTCGGCCTAACAAACATCACATAGAGTGGGTCGTGGTATCTGTGGGACCCGATGCACCTGTTGATGCCCTAGAACCCCCTAGCATGAGCTCACAACAATTCAGGTGCCCTGGGGGTGGGGTCAGAGCTGGCTGGCTGGTGCATCCCTTCTGTGAGTAGTCTTGGGAAGTCAGGCTGTTGAACCGTCCCGTCCTGGGGGACTCACTGGTGTCAAGAAGTAAGACCTAAAGAGACTATGAAACCAGATAGGAGACCAGGGAGGGTTCCAAGAAGAGCTGAGAAATGACGAAGGGGGAGCTTGTCACATGATGTGTGAAAGGGGAAAGGAGGTGACTGTGGCTGGCAGCCTTCAAGGAAAGAGGAGGGGAGGGGGATGTAAACAACAAAAACAAAATTTGTTTGAAAAGTGCCATGATGAAAATTAATGCTTTATAAACTAATCAATATTAAAATAAAAATAATTCCGTATGGGAAACAAAAACAAAAACATGAGAGGGTGTGAGGAGCCAGCACAGCTCTGTGTTCTGTGATGTCATCCTTGGTCCTCCAGCTGGGCAAGCAGTTTTGAGTCTGTCTCCGGAACAGTTATCTCCTGACGTCGGCACATGGGTGAGTCTGGTCTCTCTGACTTCCTAAAGCCTCTCCATTGATGTTTCTCCACCTGCTGCCCCATAGAGACTGACACTTCTGACCATGAACTAGACCCTCTAACACAGCGAGCCAAACATTCTTCTTTTAAATCTTTCTGTCCCAGAATGAAAAGTCTAACCTAGGAAACTGACACTGAGAATAGGGCAGTTTCTCTGGCTATGTGACACTGTGGCTAGAAACCTTTGGAAGTGGCTTGTAGGAGGACTTTAGAGATCTCTAGATAGTGAGCTAGAGAAGCCCGAGAATGAATTAGGTTTGTATTTTATTGAGAATTTTTGCATCTATATTCATCATGGAAATTGCTTTGCAGTTTTCTTTTTTCTTTTCTTTCATTTTTCCTCCCTTCCTTTCTTCCTCCCTCCCTCCCTCCATGCCTGCCTCCTCTTTCTTTCTTTCTTTCTTTCTTTTCTTTCTTTCTTTCTTTCATTCGTTCTTTCTTTCTTTCTTCCTCCCTCCCTTTCTTTCTTTCTTCCTTCCTTCCTTCCTTCCTCCCTTCCTTTCTTCCTCCTCCCTTCCTCCCTTCCTTCCTCCCTCCCTTCCTTTATTTCTCTTATTCTTTCTTTTGGTTATTTTATTTGATTTTGGAATTAGGGCAATACTGGCCTCTTAAAGAGAGTTTCAAAGGGTTCCTTCAATGACTACTTTATATTACTGGCGGTAGTTCTCTGAAGTTCTGTCAGAATTCTACAGCAAATCTATCTGTGGATGGCCCCATACCCTTACACATAAAGGCAGCACTAATTGGACTTAATGGGTTATAAAAAATAAAAGACATGAAGTTGAGAGAGAGACATTTTGTAGGGGATAGCTGGGGAGTTATAGAAGGGAAGTAAGGGATGGACTTGATCACCTTTCATTGTATACATGTTTGAAATTCTCAAATAAAATGACTAAGTTAATAATAAAATTTCAGACTGCACATGAAATGAAGGTAGGTAATATTAAAAGAACCGCATAAGCCAAAATTTTGTTAATATAGAAAACAGTTCATCATTACTATGTGTGAGAAAAACACACACATTTAAGGTGGCAGTTGAGGCCACTGATGAAACCTCAGGCCAGGCTGTAAACACAATGAGTATATCGGCTCTGCAAAGCTGGTGTAAGGAACAGAGAACCACGGGGCATGGGTGTCCTGCTTGTTTCCTTGCTTGAGGGTGCCAGACAATGTCCACACTGAGACATAGCCAGTTCTTCTACACTACTCGAGAGCAGGATGGTGATACTGTCCCCAGTGTCCGGTCATACTGCTTCTATTATTTCATGCTGACAAATATGAATGCCATGAGTCTAATAGGATTTTAATTTATCTGAAGCTCTGTGACAAACTAAACCCTGAAATCATCCTGGACCGGGAGGGTGGCTCGGCTGGTAAGTTCTTGCTGCAAGTACTGATGAGCTGGATTTGATCCCAAGGACTCGGTGAGAGAAGGGGAAACCTGACTTCTGACTACTACAAGTTGTTATCTGACCTCCATATGTGCCTGGCTCCATATGTCCTGGCTTACTTTCCAGATGTAACAAACACCATGACCAAATGGGATGGAAAGGGTTTATTTCAGCTTATAGGTTTCTGTCCATCGTTGAGGGAAGACAGGGCATGGATTTAAGCAGGAACAGAGACAAGTAATGTAGAAGAACACTGCTTACTGGCTCTCTTTCTGAATCTCTGCTCAACTAGCTTTTTAAAAACAGCCCAGGCTCACTTGCCTAGAGATGACACTGTCCACAGCAGTTGGGTCTTCCCATATCAGTCATGAAACCAGACAATTCCTCCCAGACACAGCCACAGACCTATCAGAACCTGACAATTCCTCAGCTGAGACTCTCTCAGCTGACTCTGGGATGTGCCAAATTGACAGCGATAACTAACTAGGACACACAACTTTTTGGTTACTGTTTCTGAAATATTAAATACACACATTCATGTTCAGCAATGTCGCAGTATCTATGATACCTGGCAAACCCCAAAACCCTATCCATGTCTATACCCATGACCCTTATATAAAGCCACCCGGCATTTGTTTTTAACCTATGTATGTCCTTCTAAAACCCTTAATCATTTCTAGGTTACTTATTATGTCTAATACAATATAAATGCTGGGCTAACATGTCCTCTGAGTAGTCAATAGTAAGAAGAAAGTCTGCATAGATTAAATAGAGATAAGGTCTTTTGTCTTAACATTCCAGACTCTTGATTGTCTGACTCTGGATTTATATGGAGCTATGGAGGCTGACTATATATGCAGATGCTCATGTATATGTGTGTGTATATACATATATATATGTGTGTGTGTGTGTGTGTGTGTGTGTGTGTGTGTGTGTGTATCTGTCTGCTTAAGTTTTTTCTCAGCCTGGCTACCCTGAATGCATTGGAGGAGTCTCATTTGTGTGTGAGTCCTGAGTAGAGTTGAATGGCTCCTCTGTACAGACATGAGGGTTCCAACTCTTCAGCTTCCTTTGTGTTTGGAGAATGACCAAAGTCGTAACAGCTAAAAGCTCCATGCAGAACTGAGCATACAGGAGTCAGTGGGAACTGTAGGGTTGGTTTTGCTGTATGTGGTAATAGCAATGGCCAGGAGACTGTCTACTGTGCAGAAACCACAATACCCAGTCCAGATGGAGATGGCCTCTGAAGGCAGCTTGGCCCTGTGCTCAGGGTAGGCATGAGCTATCTCAGAGGCCCAGCTCATGATGTCCCTGAGTCTGGAATGCATGGCTTCCCTGTCCTTTCAAGTAGACAGCCTGTAAAGAAGCACCTTGCCTAGGCTTGCTTTCTGTTGCTTAAGCATAAGTATGCTGATTGGACAGTAAAATTGGCCTTGGGAACTGGTGGGTAAAGTTGTATTTTGCAATGCTAAGTGGAGTCAGCATGGAGCCCTTTCAATAGTGAGTGCTACTATCAACAAAAGCAGCTGACCACAAACACAGAGGAAAAACTCCAAAGACACAGTAGAGACAAATAAAAAGATAAAACGCCTTGGCCAAGTAGAGCTTATTCCAGAATGGCAAAATTCCTCTAACATTAAAAATGGAAAAAAGAAAAGAAAATTACCAATGTACTTTACCTCCTTAATAGAGTAAAAAGGAAACTAATTATCATCTCAATAGCTCAGGCAAATGTGCAAGGAAATTCAAAGTCCATTCATAACGAAAGTGTGCAGCACACTGGGAACAGAGCATTTCCCTGATGCTGCAAACAGCATCTAAAACAAACCTGCTGCAAACACTCCCTGCAATGCAAAAAGCCTGAATCGGCTCTGCTGCCTTGGGGAACGTGCTGTGTCAACACAACATGGCACTCCGGCACTCGGATGTCCAGTGAAACACCAGAAGGTTTCCAGGCGTGCATCCAGACACTGTCAGTGGGCTCTGAGGAAGCAGGGGACAGTTCAGTATCTGTGAGCCTTGTCCAAGCAGTTGAAGATTTCACAGCTGAAGCTAAAGCTTCCTAAAGCAGAGAGTTTCTCTCCAAGCTGTGGTGCAGAAACTAGGGGTTCCCAGCTGCCCAGCTGCCTGCCCAGTGTCAGACGCCAAAAATGTGAGCTGCTTCCTCAGGATCTGTCTGTTTGACTGCCTGACTATCAGACTGTTGGTCTGTTTTTCTCTCATCTCATCATTTATTCATGTGTCTATCATCCTTTTATGACATCACTTCTCCATTAATATCTCCCTCTATTTTCCTTTTGTCTTTCTGTAATCTATCATCCATCTATACATCTATCTTCTTAAATGATTCTATCATCTATCTATCTATCATCTATCATCATTTTTCTATCCATTATCAACCATCTCTCTTTCTATTGATCATATCTATCACCTATCTGCCTATCAATCACCAATCCTTCATCTATTTAACATACTTCTCCATCATATATCTATCCATCCACTTTGTTTCTCTGTATGTATTATCTTTTAGGTATTCCCCAATTATTTATCCATAATCTATATATCTATGCATCTGTTTTTCTTTCTATCATATATCTATCCACCTATTTCTATCCATGAAGCACCTACCTAATCCCTTCTCTGCCTATACACCAGAACTCTGTCTAGGTGTAAGACTCCAACACAGGTTTGGGATGGCATGAAGAGTAGAGTCTAAATGGTTCATTTTCTGAACAGTGCTGGCATTTCTGCATCATCTTCCAGTCTGGACACCAGGTTCCAACGACACTCTTAAGGGCAGAGGATATCCTGATGTCTATAGCTAAAAAAGTAATGAGGAAGACTTCGGTGGAGTCTACTATGATGATTGAGAGACAGATGAAAATTCCCACTTCAGCAAGACTGCTGGGGCTTCACTATAAGCACAGTACAAAGAGACCAGTGACAGACACTCCAAGAAGGACCTGCAGAGATGAGAAGGGGAGGGGAAGGTCTGGGCTGAACCTGCTGGGCTCTGCAGCCCCATCACTATGACCATGGGTAGACCTTCAGGGCTCTGAGAAGTCTTTGGCTGGGAACAAAGCCATGTGCACAAGGTCTCATGCAGAGCCAGGGACTTATTAAGGAAAAGAAGAAATCCCAGTGAGAGGGAAAAACAATGAGAGAAACCTAAACTTATTACCATAGTAACAGGCAGCTGGAAGCTGAGCTGGGGGAAGACCCCAGAAGACCAGCAGCCAGGTTCTCCCTGGCCTCAGGGCATCTTCTGCCACTGTCCCTTTGCTCACCCACTGTATCTGCACCTTTGCTGAGGCAGGGGACTATGATATGGATCCAGGTTTGCCACCTGTCCCTAATGACCTCCTCAGAACACCAACTTTTCCTATCCTTCCTCACCACCTACCCCAGGGACAACTGCATCTCTCTAGGGGACCAAGTTGCCAAGGTCATCATGAGAGGGGTTAGTGATGAGTAGGGCCACTGGACCCAGTTCTGTTCAAACTAGCATTCAGGGAAAGGACAGTGAGGGGTTGGAAGAATGGCATGGTGTTGGAAGTGGTGTCTCTATCTGAGCTTGAGAGGCTATGTGGAGTCAAGAAGAATGTGCCCCAAGACTAAATCCGGGTACCAGTAAGCAGATGCCAATAGAGTCCACTGATCAATAACCTTGCAAGCAGAGCCCTCCATGACAGGCACCAGGTAAGGCTACAGAGATTCCCACAGTTGCTTCTACAGCTGAAAAGGCTGTAGAAGGTCCCACAGGTGCTGTGAAGATCAGGAACCCCTGAGCTCCTGGCCCTGCTGGCTAAAGCCTGACTTTGAACAGCATACTGAAAGAGCCCTGGTTTCATTGCCTTCCTTTGGTATCATAGAGCCTCTAGGGAAAAGAAAAATCTTCCATAAATACCCAGGGAAGCAGGCACAAAGATGTACACCAGAAGGCCCCAACAGTGAAGCATCCTCCAAGGAAACCTTTTTCTTTCTCTGATGGAGATCCAGGAAAGAGGCCAGAGTGGCAATGAGTTTATCTAAGCCCCCAAAGTGGTCCCCAGAAGCAGAGATAGGTGCTGGGAAATGGCCTCTTTTCTTGAAACCTTTGCCCTGAGCCTGGCTCTTTGTGCCACAGAGAGCAGGCCTGAGGACTCTGTCTCTCTGGAGCAGTGGTACTGCTGGGTGTGTGGACAGTGTGAGAAATGGTCCTGTAAGCTAAGCTGGGGAAACTGCTTCACTTGGGAAGCCTCTGCCTTGGCTGTGGCTGTCACTAGGCCACCAGGAAGACCTCTTTGTCCTGTGTTGCTACTGTCCTGTGCCCAGACAGAGCTCCCTAACTTCTCCTGTCCTTTAAAGAGAGAGAGGCTGCATCCAGGGGTCTCTTAGTCTTAGGGTGATGCCACCTAAAGAGAAGGTGTTTTAGCTTGTTTTCCTGCTGATCTGATAAAATATTTTGACATAAAGCAACTCTGGGAGGAAGTTTTCATTTGGCCTAACTTCCAAGTCACAGTCCATCGGAGAGGGAAGACAAGGCAGGAACCTGAAGTCAGCCTGATTGCTGTTCCATCCAGTATTACCTCTAACATGGGAACCTACTCTCAACCAAGTAAATACAACAGTAGCCAAGAAGGGGGACTGGGGAGATGGCTCAGCGGTCAAGAGCATCTGTTGCTCCTGCAGAGGACCCCAGTTAGGTCCTCAGCATTCACATGGTGGTTTATAATAATCTGTAACTCCAGTTCCAGGAGTTCTGAGGACCTCTTCTGATCTCCCTGGGCACCAGACACACAAACATACACAGTGCACATACACACATGTAAAGAAAAAAGGAAAACAAACACTCACACATATAAAATAAAATAAATCTTTAAAAACAGAAAAAGAAACCATGAAGAAATGCCACCGGCTAGCTTGTTCACAGGCTCGTGATTAACTAGCTCTTCTACATCAATTAACAACAATACATATAGATAATTTCCCACCGACATGCCCATCAACCATCCCTTGGTAAGATTCCCTTCTCAGAGGATTCTAAGCCGCCTTGAGTTGATAGTTAAAACTAACTAGGGCACAGGCTTCCCTAAGCGGCTTCCTCTCTCTGGTCACTGAGCTCTAAGTCAGTGTTAGGCACAGACACAGGCATTTGAAAGCTGTGAATTACCTACAGCAGGCCACAGCAAACTGGGAAACAATGAATTGATAAATTCCTGCACTTTTTGTTACACCAACAGTGACTGGGGAAGAGGAGGATGGAAGTGGTTCTTGTAGCCAGTCATATCTGCTTCCCACCTACTGTGGGCTTCTGGGGCCCAGCAGACAGAGAGCAACGAGGCTGTGGCATATTTCTTTCTCAAGTGTGATCTCCCAGTCTTGCCTAAAACACGTTACCGTATCTAATGCTCTTTATTTTAAAGTGCATCACAGCTGAATGCCCCACTCAGCACACAATAAATCACACTTGCCATGCCGGCTGGCTGTCTCCATGGTATCTAGGTGTCAGCGAGGAACAGGGATGAACTGTCTGATAGGCATAGGGTGGGGGCACTTTAGCCCTGTGATCAGCTAACTGTTAACCACACAATGTCTTGAATGTAGGGCTGGTGCCAGACTTGAATGCAGACTCTCCATCCTTCTCTGCTTTGAACTGGACAAGCAGGAAACCCTGCATCTGAGTTCCAAAGACAGCAAAAGCACCTGCTGCTGCATCAGGGGCTTGGTGATAGTTTGTTGCTGCCTAGTTGCTAGCTCACTGCAACTAGAGCCTAGGTCAGAATCTGACACGGAGGAGGTGGCCTCATGCCTATGGAAGATCCAGGAGACCTGACCTGTCTCATTGGTGGGTACCTTTCATTTATGCTCAGCAGATTCAGCAAGACATTAGGTAATTCCCCACATATTGGAACTTGTGAGTTTCAAGTAGAATCAGAATCACCTCATCTCTCCTATATCAGTTCACTGATTGGGGGGGGCTGCTGATCATAGATGCTGTTGCTTACCTGTGCACAGGAGAGCATCCCCAAACTGTTCTTATCCCAGGTAAGCCACACCTGGCTATACAGGACCATGTTCTGCTGTGGGGAGATGCCCTGAGAATGGGGAGCACTGACATGTTTGGGTGCTGGCTGATTGGAGAGCAGACTGTCCTTATGCCAGCTTCAAAAAGCATGCCATCTGCCCTGTGTTAAGATCATGATGGAATAAGCCATAAGGGTGCACGGTGGTCCTGTAGCCAATGCTGGCAGACCAGGACCAAAATCTCACTACAAATAGAGCCTAGGTGGAGAGGCACCTGTTGCCCCAACTGAACTCTTGGGCCTCATTCAGGATAAAGCTTGTATGCCAATATCATTCCTGTAACTAAGTGCTGTGGGGCAATGGTCTGTACCCTGCCACTTGTATTTTAAATAAAGGCTGTTTGGCCAGTAGCCAGGCAGGAAGTATAGGCAGGGTGACCAGGCAGGAAGTAGAGGCAGGGCAAGAAGAACAGGAGAATTCTGGAAGAAAAAAGAGTCAGTCTGCAGTTGTCATCTAGACACAGAGCAAGCAAGATGTGACCGCCCCTCTGAAAAAGGTACCAAGCCACGTGGCTAACACAGACAAGGATTATGGGTTAATAGAAGTTATAAGAGTTAATAAGAAGCCTGAACAATTAGGACAACCAGTTTATAATTAATGTAGACCTCTGTGTGTTTCATTGGGGCTGAATGAATGCAGGACCTGGTGGGACAGAAATCTCAGTCAACAATTAAGACTGAGAAAGTTCTTCTCTATAAGGTAGGTGTGATAGTCCCTGTCTGGTGGTACTCTCTTGGGGAGCTGAATTCAGTAAAGAGAGTAGTTGGGCCAGCACCTCCATCTCCTACCTTCCACCCTTCAAACCCTCAGTCTCTCTACCCCTTCCCTCCTTCTATCCATCTTTCTTGCCACCTCTCCATCTACCCATGTCCAATCCTTCCCTCCATTCTTCCCTCTTCTTTTCCTCCATCAATCCCCCTTTACCCTCTGTTCACTTCTCCTTTTACCGATCCACCCCTTTCCATCCTTCTCTCTTCCTGCCCCTTTACCCAGACAAACCTCCCTTGCACTCTTCTACCTATATTCCACCTATACATCCATCTCTCCACCCCCTTTCAACAGAAGGGTCATGTTGTGAAACTTTGGGGTTAGAAATTATTCTGAGAACTCTCCTCTGAGCACTGTTGAGGGGACAATGGTCAGGATCCCGACAACCAAGCCCATCATGCTGGTCTGGGGCTTAATACCTCAACCCAATGAATACAGCCCCTTCCTGTCTCTTCTGTCCTTGCTTCTGGGCTTCTCTGCACTTCACCCTCTACCCCTCCAGCTCTGACTTGGTCTTGCACTGCATTAAGGAAAGTGCTGGGTCCTGAAGCACCACCAGGGGTTGGAGGCTACATATTACAACCTCATGTATAACCAAAGGTGAGCAGTAGACACATCTTGCATGCAGCTGGGCCACACTCTGGTAGAGGGATTGCCCTGCTATCTGCACGGGCAGGGTCACCTGGCTTCATTGGGTAGAAGAGCCTCAGCCTGTGCTGGAAGCTGTTCAGGTCAAGCTGCCCCCAGCATGGATAATTTTCTGGCACTTTCTTTCTCTTCTCTGTGTGGGGAACAAGTAAGACAACATAGTTAGCATTCCAGGCGGCCAGTCCACTGCCAACAGCACCAGCCACAGAACGATTTACAGCTTTATTTCCTGTTGAAAACTTGAGTTTGTACATGATAAATTGAAGCCAGAGAGTCCCAAATAGCAATATCACCTTGTGGGTGGGATAGAGCACGTGTCCTTCCACTCATATGTGACCATAGAGCAGTTTCACCCACCTATACTAGACCCTGGCATGTAAGCCAGGTCCCCCTACCCTGTGTGGCTTCTGACCGGAAACCTGTGACTGAGAGCTCTGCCTGAAGACTGAGCAGAGATGACTATTGCCCTGCTGCAAGAATGCTCCCAGCACCAAAAGAGCGTTGAGTCTTTCCCTTCCACCCTGCAGGCTAGTTGGATCCAGATCTTCCAGCCATCCTATCACCATATGGGGGAGAACTCATGGGGTCCATCGTCTCTTCTGAATCCATGAGGCAGGCTGGATACCTCAGGGCCTGATGTCTAGAAGTTCCCTGACGGATAGCTTTGGGTAGAGAGTTGCAGACTTAAATGAAAGACAATAACATCTGCAGGATTACAGGCTGTGTTGGAAGCGAGCAGCTGCCTAGAATGTTATCCTGGAATCCCACAAGCCACCTGGACAGTATGTTGTCAGTCAGAGGGATGGGCAGAGAGGCCATAGCAACCAAAGGGAGTAGCAGTCCGTAGTATCAGGCCAGGTGACCCCCCCTGGGCTCTAATAAGTTGTCATCTCAGCAGGAGAAACAGACCAGAGAGGCAATTTTGGGTATTATCAGTGCCTGACTGACCACCTAGATCAGTGGCAAGAGACTAGGATCTTCACAGGTGGAGCTCAGCCTCATTAAAAGCCTAGTCGTGCTGTCTCTAAGACCCCAGAAATTCACATCCCAGCCTGTGCCATGCACGAGCAGCTATCAATCTGAGTTTTAATTAAGAAATTAGACAGTGTTCACATTTCATTATGCAGTAGGATTAGCCAGGGATCCAGGCAGGTATGACTTCATTAATAAGAGGGGGTTGTTGTGAGTCAGGGGCAGCAGGGTCACCAAGGAAGGCTATGCCAAACCCCTGAACTGCCTCTCACAGGTAGACTGCTGCCCTGAAACACCTGTCAGGTCTGTTCCTCACCACCCTGAACCTTCCAGGGCTTCCTAGACATGAGTGGTTCAACCTGGGCCTTCCTGGAATTCATTTGATCCCTTTCCTTTGACCCTGATATCAAGATTTTACCTGAGGGATGAGAGGCATGTATGGACAAGAGCAGGACTTAGCTCCATACTGATCCTTCTGTCCCTGGCCACAGGAAAACCAAAGGAAAGCCTCTGTCATAGAGTCCAAGCAGAAGTCAAGTAGTTCATGGACTCCTGACTCTGGGCAGGATCTCTCCCCCTGGACAGGGCAGGGCAGGGTAAGGCAGGGCAGGGCAGGGCACCCACCCCTCTCCTGCAGATCATGTATCTCAGTATGGTACCATGGGAGCTCTTAGATGCCTCTTTTAGGTGGGTGAGAAGCATAGGCCTGGAAGTGAGTGGGAATGCAAGGTATCTTTGTTCATTTGGAGCCATGACTGCTGCGGGGAAGAGGAGCATAAGCCACTGTCCCTAAGCAGCAGCCTAAACCAGACACCCTGCCTGTGCACAGGGGCCTCACAGACCAGTACAGAAGACGTCATGTTCAATTATTCTTCAGAAATGCCGGCGGTTTCTCTCAACCTAGCACCCCATTAGCTGATAATTCAGCACAGATTCTCATCTAATGTGACTATATTTTATACAAATTATTTCAGACATGAATTCAGTCCTTAATGCCATTGATCTTCATAAAATTGTCACCAAGCATCTTGTCTCGGGCCCCTCTACTTCGGCTCTCGGTTGCAAATCAAAGCCAAAGATGGGTTGTGACAGCCATAGGGCCCAGAGCCCTTGGTGGAATGGGGGTGCTAAAAGTTCTCGTGGATAAATCTGTGGGGTCTAAGAGAATAGTGGGTACCCACACCCAAGTGACACATGTGAAACCCACAGTCCCATCCCCACCATCAGTATCTTTCTAGAGAAGGGTGAGTCTATGTCCTTCCTTCATCTTCTCCCAACCCCCATTACACAGCTAGAGACTGTCTGGCTGCCCTGATACTTTGGGACTGAGCTAACAACCTCCTCCAAAGGCCACAGGGATCCTGGTGACCCACGGACTCTGACAGATGCCCAAGGCCATTTGATGGAAGATTTATCGCACAACTCTGCAACACAGCATGGCCGTTGCCCTAATACGTTATCGGGCTTGTTGAAATATCAATTTTGCACATGGCTTCACATGGGTGCCTGCAGCCCTGCTCAGACCCATTAGTTAATTCTTCTGTCATTAAGAAATCCAATCTCTGATTCCAATGGCATTGGCAAGGTGGGGGGGAGCCACTGGCTAATAGACCTCTAACCATCTGCTAATTGCAGTTCCTCAGATGCTGAGAAGAAAAGAGGGAATGGGTAGATAATAGGGGAGCAGCATGAAATAGGGATACAAGTGGTCAGGAGTTGTCATTGGTCCCCCCTTCCTAAACCCCAGAGGTGAAATACAAAAGGAGCAGCATGAATCCCATAGCTCTCCAGTCCCAGGCTCTCCATATAATTTGTTCAAGCCACTGCGTCCGACAGAGAACATGAAGGTTAGAGGTCATGACAGCCCTTATTGCTTCTGTTTCTGGTGGTTCCTGTACCCTCAGAATCCTGGGCTCAGCAGGTCATCCATCCAAGAGCCACATTCCCAGGCCCATGGGAGCCCCACTCCTCCTCCCACCTGCATGACACCCTTGGGGCAGTCCTTGACCTTGTGCTGTTGTGCCCCTTGTCCTCCCCTGCCAGGAGGCCTAGTGACAGTGGTTTCCAAACCACAAGCCCTTTGTAATTGAAGACATTAATTTATTTCTCCATCCTGTTGGCTCTATGTTAAGCAGGTCCCAGTACCAAGCTTAAGAAGCATGCATGTGCCAACTATTAATCGTTTCCATCTCTCTCCTGGAAGTTCCCAACAAAGGGGCTGACTTTGGTGCACCTTGGTGGGGTTGTCTCCAACCCCTATCATTATCTTCTCAAAACCAAAATGAAAGGAGGGCAAATTTCATAAGAATAATCCCCAACATAAATGACTGTAAACAACTCATTTTCTCTGCCATTCAGTGCTGGGCTCTTGTAGCATGCCTGCAGGGATGAGGGTCACAGCTCTATAAACAGAACACTTTGTTTCCAGCTGAGGCTGGAGAGTAGTCTGGCCTAGGTCCAAGCCCAGTACCTGTTTTGGCTCCAGTTTAGCATTCCCATTTGTATTGTCGGTAGTTTTCAAACAATGAGCTAAGATGATGAAACCAGCCCAGCTGTTCCGTTCTTGAGGACTGGCTGAGATATTGAGGGGGAGTCCGCCTTGTTTTCCCTCTACCCAGTCTAGTCAATGGGAATCAGGCATCTTGTCCCTTCCCTGCACACAGAACCTAGTCTGCAGAGGAGCTATTGGTTGTGGTCTTCATAGCCTGCACTTAGGTCCTTCCTTAGGAATCCAGTGCCAGCCAGGCCCATCAGTGTTTCCACCACCTGTCAGGACCCTGGTCCTCAGCTCCAGGGCTAGGCAGACCACCCACCTACACAGAACACTCCAAAACATGGCTTATGCAACTCCAGGGAACACAGAAAGAAGCACATATTATTTGTTGAGAAATTTTTATCAATTGTTTGCAAGACAAACAAACAAACAGAAAACATTAGAGAGGACATTTTGAAACTGACTTAGTCGCGGTTGTGGGAAAATGTAAGTGTACTGAGAGTCTGTGGGAAAGTGGACCTTCATTAATCTCCCCCTTAATTATCCCTCATTAATTTCTTCTTAATTAACCCCCATTAATGTCTCCAGTAACATCAATAGCAAACCTACAAGCACTCTAATTCACTTGTTTACCCACTCCCAGGTTGCTATCAAGGGTCCAGCTTCTGCATGGGTTGTGACAAGCCACCCCAGGGCCTTAGGACTGCAAATGCTCTGTCTCTCCTGGCTTTTTCTGGACCTTCAGATTCCAGGCTAGGGTTTGTGGTGGGGGACAAGCAGGGATTCCCAGTCCTATCCCTGGTACTAATGAAGATGTGGGAGCTGTCCAGGGTTCTGAAGCTACCTTTTTGAAAACCACAATGCCAGCCCTGAGGTGCCAGAGAGAAGCATAGAAAGACCCTGGGGTGGCATTCATCAGATCTGGGGCAGATGGCTCCAGGGATAGTGGAGGCAGCAGAGTCCAGGATAAGCTGCATGCTGAGCTTGGATAGGCTGGCTAGTTCCAGACAGAAAGAGATCAGCTGTCATAGGCCATGGCTCATAAGTCCTAGACTCTCTCTACCTATTCCTGTGTAATCCCTTGCTGCCACAGACCACAGGAGGAAACTATATAAGTGTTGTGCTTACATATTTTCTGGAGTCTGTGTCACTGATGTGGCTACCATCCAATAACCGGCATCCCACAGGGACAGTGCATCTATCCTGGCAGGAGGGAAGTCATTCTCGAGAGACACCTGTGCCCCTCTATTCAGCTATCAGACTATTGAAGTTACAATCCCAAAGGAATTAAAATTTTCCTCTAGGAATCCCATGGTGGCAGGAAAATAAGGCCGAAGCGGAGGAGGGGGGCATGTCTCCCGGATAGAGATTTCACACAGTTCCTGGCAACCTAAGGACCACATTGCAAGAGAGGTTGGGGCTGAGATATGATGATTCAGGATGGGTGAGGTCATGCTTCAGCTAGGACTTAGTTGCACGCACCTTGCAGCCTCTCTCTAAACCAGAGCTTCATGTCATTCAAAGATGTACTTACTGGAGGTGATCATAGGTCCTATTTACTTGTTCCTCTTCCTAACATGGCCACCCAGAACAGATCTCCTTTCTCTGCTTTTTGTTATTATATGTCACTTATAGCATGGAGAATGGGTAGTGGAGCCTAGAGGGTTGGGCTGACTATGCTCTGAGTCTCTCAACCCCATAAACACCCAACTCTCTCTACCCAGAAACTCTTGGGTATAGTGTGGTCTCACTTACTATACTACTCCTTGAACTTGGGTCAGTACCTGAAGATACCTGAGGGGAGGCATTCCCTTTCTCTCAGATGTCAAAGTCTGTCTTCCCTATCCTGGGAAGGGACCAATAAGAGTTATTGAGTACAGCTGGGCTCCAGGCTGCCATCATTCCTGCTAGAACTTTGTTACTGTCACCGAGTACTACACAGCAGAGTGCCTGCCAAGCTCCATATGCCTTGATATCCACATATGAGACTCTGAAACCATCAAGGTCAGGGTGAATGACCCACTGGCACCAGGTGTGTGAAGTAGGGTTGGAGGCATAAAAATTAATAATGACATTGACATCTGGGTCATAGTGGGGTCCTCCTTGTCCACTCCTTATCCTGAGAAGTGAGTATCCTTTCAGGAAGGCTCAGAAGGGGGTACCTAGCAAGAGGAAACCCAGAAACCAGCTTGCTATTATGGCACCACGCAGCACGTCACTACTCATCATGACAGACAAGTGTCTGAGAGCCTTTGGGAGTCTCAAAGTCACACATTGCTTTGCTGGGCTAATGGCAGATAGTGGAGACCCTCTCATACAGGGTGAGCAGAGACACTGGGAGAATCTATAAAGGGACAGTGAGCTATGATTAATGATTGATGGGCTAACGCCTCTCCCCTGCACTGCCCCTACATCATAGAATCACCTGACCCAAAGCCAGGGGTTGTATGCAGTGGGTACTCATCTAGCTAAGAACCAGGCAGGGTCTGGGGCTAGGAGTCCTGGAGCCTGGTTTATGCTCCAGTGAGCAAGGGCTTCTAGCTTTCTACCAGGCAGGCATCTCCACCTTGGCACCCTCCAGAAAGGTGAAAGTCTAGTCTTGATGAGTGATGCATCGTCCCCTGAAGAGCTCCCCCAACCACATAGCCCGATAGTACCTATGTAGGACAGCCACTTGGCAATCCCTCAGGCGTTCCAGGGACTCCTACCTAGGACATCCTTCTCATTCATCCTTAAAGGACATCTGACCCTTGTGGATGGGCCCTAGGTTCCTTTTTAAAGGTGGTGCTTGAGACACAACTAGAATTTCAAACAGATTCTGGGGCAACAAGTGTCAGCTATGTCAGAGTTTGGAGGTGACATTAGGGAGGGTGGCTAATAGCATTGCTGCCAGAGCCCAGACACAGGCCAGAGCTGCCCAAGGAAGCTCTGAGCTCGAGTTTGTACTTAAAGAATTTCTCTGAATTAGTTCAGACTTCAGCCTGATTTAATTATCTTGTTTCAGCTTTACTCTTTGACTTTTTTCCTTTAAAAAAATGGAAAGAAAAGAAATGCAGCTTCTTCCCATTGTTTCATCTTAGCAGAGATGGTATTTTCCTGACAGTGAGTCTTCAAGCTTCCCCAAAGTTCAGGAGCAGCTTCCTGAAAGTGAGACTGCATGGGTGCTGGGTGCCAAGTGTGCACTGCCCAGTCCCACCCTGGAAAGCCATGTAGGAGCTGGCCCGCCCCACTCTGTCCTCCAGGAGAAGCCATGTTGCAGAGGTCCTGACTCTGGACCTTTCTGTTTCTGCCTGATTTGGAATGCTTCATGGTTTCAGATAGAAGCAGGGGGCAGGAGGCTGCCAATTCTGTCATGGGTAATCCATACTACCTAGGGAACTGCTGGCCATATCTCCGGTTCTGTGACCTCATGGAATGGCCAGCTCCGGTCAGACCCAGGCTCCTGATACAAGACAGAAATGATTCACAGTCTAACAAAGACTCTCCTGTCTCCCCTAGAAACCCAAGGATATAGAAACAGGTTTCAGGGCATGTGTGTTGTGGGAAGCGACTCTCTACATGGACCCTTTATTCTTCAGACTATATGGCCCTTTCCTCCCCAGGTTCCCAGAGACTATGACTTCACAAAGTGAAATCTATAGATGTCACCATGGAAATTTTCTCCCTCTCACATCCTGGGACCTCCTTCTGTCTCAACCACACAACTACCTGGCTATCTCCCCCCAGTAAAACCATCCCCTCATTAGAGGATCTCCCACTGCCTACAGCTCTAGTCCTAACAAACTCAATATTCTGTTCACATCATCACTGTGAGAGCTTTCAGGATTTCAAAGTAATTTTGATTCTTTTTCTGCTCCCATCTTCACCTCAGAATACACCTCTATGTGAGTTTATCAAGGGACATGAGCCTTGCACATCTGTTGAGCAGACACCTGGCATAGATCCCAGCTTGTCTTAAGCATTTGATCCTCACGGCCATAAACATGATGTGTCCCTTATGACATTGTGGAAGACCAGCCCAAGAGGAGTCAGGAGCTCTGCATCTAGGCCATGAATGTTAAAGGGTTCTTGTAGAGGCGTGACTGTTACAATGTATAAAGAGGATGACACTGTTAAAACAGACACAAGATGAAATACTGTGTGCACCTTACCATGTGTAAAGAAGAGGATAGTGTATGAAACAGAAACATCTCAAGATGAAATACTCTACCAGTGTGGAAGCAGATTGGCCAAGTTCAATGCTATCTGAAAATCCTCAGCCTATATAGCATTTGCTGGAAAATTAAAGTTTTAAGCTTCTATAAAGAGATCACCCTGGCTCTATAAGAAGACCAAGAGAAGGCAAATAGATGGAGAAAGCCATACTGGCAAGGCTCCGTGTGGCCCCCAGATGCTCACTACAACATTATTAGCTTTTTTAAAAAGATGAGTGCACGTGGGACAAGGGACAAGCTAGGGTACACACAGGCTGGTGCCAGGAGTCTTGCCTTTCCTCACTGTGGTATATTCTTTCAGGAGAAAGGGGTGAGGTTGTATTCTCAAGCTGAGCCTTGAGAGACTATTTCTTTCCACAGCATCCACTCTGCAAATCCACTGCCCTAATTCTGCTCAGCGCACCACCTTGGAAAATCTGGGCTGTAGAGCTGAGCAGAAGCTCAGGTCCTGAGACCGTGGTTTGGATTTGACACTGTTCCAGGCGCCGCCTGCTCTTTGTAGCCTGTGCCAGGAGGAAGCAGCGAAACCCCGCTGTGGCCACCGAGACAATGGGTTATCGCTGCGCCCATCCTATTAGGAAGCACCAGCTTCTCTCCTCGGAAGATTAAAAATTTCGGGAGTAAATCCAGGTCTTGTCTGACATGACATTTTGGAAGCAAAGCTCAGAAACTTTTGTACTGCGTGGTAATAGGATAACATGCTACAGTAGTTACAGTAATTGCCCGGCTCTTCCCTCACTCGGCGTGCCCGCTGCTCCCGCTCCTGCCCGAGAGGCGGCTTTCGGAGCACTGCCTCTGTCGATTGAGCTTCGAAGAGAGACACCCTCAGGCAGGCATGGTGTTGGATCTGGGGCTGGCTGCAGGCTGCTGGCATTCATTTCCAACATACAACAGAGCTGAGATGTAACTGTCTTTGCTGTCTCCTCCATGCCCGTTTCCCAAAGCCGGAATTCCGGGCCTGAATACTGTGTCATGCCCAAAACCTCCCTGTCCCAGCCTTGTGGAGGACCTAGCGAAACCTCTAGGTAGCTCCAGGCTGAGGTTTCATCATGTAACCTCAGAACACTTATGTCTATTTATGCCAATCAAGGATGGAAGAAACCCAGAATTTCCCACCCTTGACTAGATAAAAGTCTCCTTTTCCAGAACTAAGGTCTCATTTATGTAGGCAGTGGCTGCATGTGGCTTTGTCCTTGTAGTTTCTGTACCAAGTCAAGGACTTTTCAAAGGCTGGTGACAACACAAAGCTCCAGTACTGGTGACAGCTACCTTTTGGCAGAACATGAAGACACCTTTAGGATCCATATGTTCACAGGCTGTCAACAGAAGGCCAATGAATCAGGCTGGTGTGGACAATGTGCCGGGGTGGAAGTGGAGGTTTTCTCCAGTAAGTTAGTCTAGCACCATCTCAGAGGGCAGATGTATGAACGGTGTGTGTGTGCTATGCCCCACATGTATGCATACCTCCCTGGCCCTTGGATAAAGAGGCCTCACTTTTGTGACCACCGGAGACAAGGATACTATATTAGTCAGGGTTCTTAAGAGAAACAAAACCAGTAGGATAGATAGAAAGATAAATAAATAGATATATGATATACAGATAGATAGATGATAGATAGATGGTAGATAGATAGATAGGTAGATAGATAGATAGATAGATAGATAGATAGATAGATAGATAGATAGATAGAATGGTGGTGGTCCAGCTAATCCAAGAATGACTGTATACCAATGGAAGATCCAAGCATTCAGTAGTTGTTCCTGTCACAAGGCTGGATGTTTCAGATGGTCTTCAATATAAACTGGAATCCCAAAGAAGTAAGTTCTAATACCAGTGAAGGAATGGACTTGCCAGCAAAAGCAAGAGCAAGCAGCAAGCTTGCAAAGAAAGCAAGCTTCCTTCTTCCATGTCCTTTATAATGACTGCCAGGAGAAGGTGTGGCCCAGATTAAAGGTGTATCTTTCTACCTCAGAAGTTGCAGATTAAAGGTGAGTCTTCCCACCTCAGAGATCCAGTCTTCCCACTTCAAATTATTTCATTTAAAAAAAAACAAAAACAAACCCTCACAGGTGTGTCCAGACTCTTGGGTTTTAGTTACTTCTAGAATTAGTCAAGTTGGCAACCAAGGATTCCATTATGCTGGTCAGGTATATGAGTAAGAGGACAAGAAGGGTCCCACAGGTTCCATACAGGAAGTGAAAATGTTAGCAGAGACTCATGAAGACCCTTGGAAACTTCCAGAAGGGGAAAAGGTGATGACAAAGTGGAGAATGCCTGAGACAGTGCCTGGGAAACAAGAGTAAACCCCAAAATGTGAGCATATGGTTTTCTTCTATGGAGACTACTGAGCAGGAGGTGATAGCTCTGTCCTAGCTCTACACAAAGCCTTGGAAGTGAGGCTTTGCTCCTGACACCTGCTGCTGGCCTCTGTGTTGGAAAGACCTGGGGTCCAACAGACAGAACCTGAACCCAAGGCGATGGCAATAGCCTGGTGTCACCAAAAGAACATGATGCTCACTTCAAGAGGAATAAGAGGCAGTTTATCATGGGTCCAACTGTAGTGACCATGGCCCAGAAACACAGATTCAGAGTATTTCAAACATCTTGGTTCAGTGTGATACCTAGCTCAAGAAGCTTTATAGTAATAGAACAAAGAAAGTCATAAATCAAAGTGCTTTTTAAATATGTTGGTGGAGGTCTCTACAGAATGATTTCTATAGTTCATCAAATTTAGTAGTGGAAACACCAGGTAGATAGGTAACAGAAAAGTAGGAAAATCTCTTCTATTGAACTCGGATGCTATCTTAGTCATTTGCTTATTCGGAATTAGGGGTCTGCTTATACATCCTTTGGGATGCTTATACATCCTTTGGGATGCTTATACATCCTTTGGGATGCTTATACATCCTTTGGGATGTATAAGCAAGTTAAGGAAGAAAGTTTATTTGGGTTTATGGTTCCAGAGGAATACGAGTCCAAATCATGGCAGGGAAGCATGACAGCAAGCAGCATAGCAAGCAGTAGGAGAAGGAAGCTGAGGTCTCATATCACAACCACAGCACAAGAGAGTTAGCAAGAAGTGGCTTGAGACTGTAAACACTCAAGACCAAGAGGTCAAATAGTGTCATCCATGGGGTGGGGGCACATTTCTCATTCAAGCCCCCATATTCCACTTCCTGGCCCCACTGTCTCATAGCCATAGCATAACTCAAATACATTTAGTATAACATCAAGAACCCCGTAGTCTCTCACAGTCATAACACTGTTTTAAAGTCTGTAGCACGAATTCTAATTGTTCTTAATAACAAAAACTCGGAGTCAGCTGTCAGGGCTGAAAGCTGAAGAATCAGATTAGCAGAGTGACCCACCACTAGAGTTCTTACCTCTAACAATCAATTCTCAGACCAAAGGGGCGATCCTGTCTCTACAAATTCTCAGACTGACCTCAGACTGTATGCTGTCTCTATGAAACCTCACACTGTCTTCTCAGACTGAATCCTCAGACTGTATCCACTCTCTTGTCTCCTCTTGTCCTATATTCCTCTCTCTGCCCAGCCATATCACTCCTGTATTCCCCTCCCTAGTACTGGGACTAAAGGCATGTGATTTCAAGTGCTGGGATCACCCTTGTGTGAGCGCTGTTTCTTTTTTAGATAGATTCAATCTTGTGTAGCCGAGGGTGGCCTTGAACTCACAGAATAAATCCCTCCACCTTTGTCTCCTGAGTCCTGGGATTAAAGGTGTGTGCCACCACGGCCTGGCCTATAAGGCTAACTAGTGATTTAGCTCTGTACTCTGATCTTCAGGCAAACTTTATTTGTTTTATCACAAACAAAATATCAGTATAAAAGTCCAATGACTCCTCTGAGACTCAAAGCAATCTCTTAAGTATAATCCCCTGTAAAATACAAAAAGCAAATTGCATACCACCAACATATAATGATGCATAATATACATTACTATTCCAAAAGGGAGGAGGTATGAGCCCTGTGAGGTAATCCTGAATTTAAGACAGAAACCCAGTAGGGCAAATACCAAATCCTTTAGCTCTGTGTCTGATGTCAAAGGGTTTATATGGCTCCAGGCCTCCAACTTTTCTGCCTGTGCCACACATTTCTTTCTTGGGTTGTTTCTACTCCCTGTGTGCAGCTGTATTACAGTTCTGGCATCTCCAATACCTTGGGGTCTCCATTGCACAGAAGGATTGGGTCTCAAGGTACCTGTCTCTACCAGCTCTAACAATGTCCTATGGTGACATATCGATAGATTTGTGAAGTGATAACAGATAGGGACAGGAAGATAATAGGTAGGTAGATGATAAAAAAGATAAATGATAGATGATTGATATAGATAAATAATAGATATAGACAACTGATAGATATGTTATAGTAGAAAACAGGTTAAGAGATGCACATATATATAGATGACAGATGATAAAGATATATGAATAGATATATAAATAGATGATAGGTAGGAAGAGATATGTATATATAGACTAAGATATATACAGAGAGATAATAGAATAAATAGATGATAGAATAAATGGTAGGTAGATAGATAACAGTTATGTATATAGATAGTTACAGATGATAGATAAGTAATGATAGATGATAGACATGTTATAGGTAGTAGTTTGTAAGTTACAGGCATGGCAGGCAATAGCTAGCTGTAGCACTCTGAAGATATATAGAAAGTACTCAGGCACATAAAACAGGTCAGTAAGTACATGAAGATTATGAATAAATATTTGTATTTCTCATTGCCATCTTTCAAAATATGCATTGGATTAAAAAACAGCAAGAGTTGTTTGGTGCAGGACAATTCTGTATCCTGTCAATCATGTTTTAAATAAATGCTGATTGGCCAGGCAGGGAGTATAGGTGGGAAAACCAGACAGGAAGTAGAGGTGAGAACTGCATTCCTTCGCAGATCTCCAAGGAGGCAACATGTAGCAGCCCAGCTGAGAAAAGGTACTGGCCATGTGGCTGACAATGAGCTAATGGGCCAATCAGTGCATAACCTAATGTAGACTCTCTGTGTGATTTTCTTTGGGGCTTGCTGGCTGTGGGGTACTGGCCGGGACAGAAACCCCAACAAGCAAGCCCTCATGTTACAGTTGTTCAAAAACAAACAGCAGACCCCATTTGGTATATCTGACAGCCTTGTGCTGATACCATGGACCTCACCCTGATATGACTTCATGTTCCAGATTATCTAACACAACCTTATAGTCACAGTCTAAACTTTCAGGGAAGACACCCTGTGTGGAGGGGTAACCCTAGTCACAGCAGCAACCCTGATGGCCATGGACCTTCCAGAATCACCCAAGGATAAGTATCAACACTGCTCCACCATAGACTGTGGCATTTCCTCCAGTTTTCCATGCTCTATGGGCAAGCTGAGTGCCACTATGGCATCTTATCTATCTTGGGAATTCTCATCTGTGTGCTCAGCTGCTCCATCCATACCTGACCATGGAGCACACAGTCCATTTGTGACTATGATGGTCACATAATTTAGTATCATTTCATTTTAGCCTCCTTGGAGAATTCCATGAAACTACAGAGCTAGCCAGTGTGGAGGCAGTGATACCAACTTCAACACCCCTGTGCCTTGTGTCTCACCAGGAAGCTCTTGGCATGTCATTGCAAATGTTTGGCGAGTCCCTGAGGGCTATGGCATGCTGCCAATCACAGAACCCATGCTAACCCTCCCTGCCTAGGCAGATCCCCTTTTCTCCTACCAGTTACACCAGGTCACTCTGGGTGCTATACACTCAGCCAAGCTCCCTCTTGAGACCCAGTAGGGGACACCTGCCTGTCCCCTTGACAAAGAGCAAGCCCTTAGATGCAGGTCTTCTTCGCTCACTCTGCAAACTTCTGATGACCTATGCCGTGTGTCCAGCATGCTGATCGACTGAAGCACATGCCAGTAAAAGAAGGAAAACTCCAAGCTCATGGGTTTTCAATTTCTGAGGTTTCACCCTATGTCAGTTGGCTCCACTGTTTCTGGGTCTGTGATAAGGTAGAATATAAGTGTACATTGGAGCAAACCTTCATGGTGTTGAGGAAGTAGGCAGTTAGGAAGGGGCTGGCGACAAGGCAGTGTGTTTGCAGGACATGACTTCAAGTGATCTAGGCCCAACTAGGTCCACCTCCCTGTGTTCAACACCTCCCAATTATGTCAGTAAGTAATGCCATCAAGGGTTTTAATGCATAGTCAGGCCAGAGCCCTCAGGATGCTAACACCTCTCAGTGACTTGATCCATTAGTTGATCCAAAGTATTTGATGGTACACTATATTCAAATCACAATCATCTCTAGAGACACGTGTGTTGAGGGCTTGATCCTTAGCTAGTGGCATTGTTGAGAAGTAACTGGGTCATGAGGACTCAAACATCATCAGTGAATCAACCAGCCTATGTTGAATTCATACGTAAGTGAGATATGGGGGCTAGTTGGAGAAAACTTGTCACCAAGGTATGCAATGTCTCGTCCCTGGCGCTTCAGTTTGTTGACTTTCTGGCTGCCATGAGGTGAGCAGTCTCCTCCACTTTATGCTGCTAGTGTCAATATGCCAGGCTTCACCTCAGGCACACAGCAAGGCAGCCAGCTACTCGTGGACTGAAAGTTGCATAGCGGTGAGCCCAAAGAAATTCCTCCTCCTTTAAATGGCTCACCTCAGTTACTTACCATAGCAACACAAGCTAACTAGGCTCCTGAGAGGAAGTGGATCTATTTGGACATGGAGGGCAGTAAAGGGAAGGTGCTGCATCCAGCCAAGGTTCCCCTGTCTCAGAGCTCTTTGCAGAAGACTTGGTGCTTGGGAAGGGCACTTAGGATGGATTTTGCACAGAAGGAGACACATAAGCTCCTTCCCAGTCATCACTGAGAGGTACAGAATGTGCTGATTGCCTTCCCCCAGGGGATCTGCTTAGAAATGGCAGATTTTGAATTCTACCTGAATATTCAAATTAGGGAAATTTGGGGGGACCAGATGGTGTCACAGAACTGCATGGCTCTGTCTCTTCTTTGGTCCTGTAATGAGTTCATTTACAAAGGCTACGTGCCTCTGCCTGGCTTTAGGGAACTAAGGAGTGAGACAAGACGGGTACATTCTCCACAACCTTAATGAAGTGTCTTGATGTGGGCACCCGGCACTTAGCAATTGGGGGGAGAGAATCAGATCGGACCAATTACAGAGACATCTCATTTATCTGTCCGCATCAGGGAAGAAGTTGTTAAAACTAAATGGATTTTACAGATAACCAAATCTTAATTCTCTGGGCACCAGAACCCCACGCCCTTGTTGTTGGAAATATAAAGGGATACTTGACACTAGGCCAAAGCTCTTCAGCCTGTGCTGGTAACTCAGCTCTCCTCTTATATGGACAGGGCCAGACAGACTGTCCAGACTCAAAGGGGACCTACCCAGTATACTCTTTCCCTCCCGGCATTCATGGGCCCTCAGGCTACTGCTCTGCCTGAGTCAGCCTTTGCCAGTGGAAGAGATTGTCACCAGACATAGAAAGTGACATGAGAAGAAGTCCTCATATTAAGGGAATATGAGGGCTAAACTGTTCCCCCAGTGTTACCATCAAAACCCAGTTAGGGTTAGGCACCAGTAAGCCTGCACTTGGAGATGCAGCCACAGATAAGGATTATTGGAATCGGTGGGCCCTAATTCAGAACAGTTGGTGTGTTAGCTACTTTTCTTGTTGCTATGACAAAATACCTGACAAAATTAACTTAAAGTAATGCATTAGGGTTCTCCAGAGGAACGGGGCTGCCAGGAATGGGTGTATATTAAAAGGGAATTTATTAAACTGGTTTACACAATCCTGTCTGCGAGTCCAGCAATAGCTGCTGTCACACTGCAGAGACTTAGAAGAACCCAGTAGCTACTCAGGCCATGCAGCTGGGTACCTCAGTAGTCTCAATCCAATGCTGGAGACCTAGGAGATCTCTAGATAGCTACTTGGGTCATGCAGCTGGGTATCTCAACAGTTCCAGTTCAGTGTTTGAGGTCTGGGAGAGCTCTAAAAGCCACCAGTCCTCAGTCCACATTGGAGGCCAGAGAAACAGGGTTCAGATGTCAGTGGAGGATTACAGCCGTGAGAGGAGGAAGAGGAAGCAAGCAAGGTGACAGATGGGGTTGATGAGCTCACCAGTGACTTTTTCCCCCTGAGACCTTTTTGCATTTAGGCTACCAAATTTAGGGCACGCCTCCCTGTTTCAGTGAATGTAATCAAGAAAATCCCTCACAGGCATGCCCAGAGGCTAATTAAATCTAGACAACCTCTCACATCTGTGCCTAGAGATTTGCCTACTGGATGCTTCTAGGTCCTGTTAAGTTGACAATATTAATCGTCACAGGAAGGAAAGCTAATTTGGGTTCACAGTTTGAGGGTCTGGTCTATCATGGTGGGCAGACATTGTTATTCTTTTTAAGGATATAGTGGTGGGGGGGATGCTGGTCCCACGAGGGGTGGTGGTCCCATGAGGGGTGGCAGTCCCATAAGGGGCTGGAGGCTTACCCGAGGCCTCAGCAGGGTTGCTTAGGGCCCCCAGAGACCCAGTGGCAGGTCACTGGAGGCCTTAATGGGGCATCAGCGGGTGGGAGACCTTGGCGGGTGAGAGACAGAGTTAGGGTATATTGTTTATTTAGTGGGTTATGGAGGGAAAGGGAAGGGGGAAGAGAAGGGAAAAAGAGAGAGAGAAAGTGGAAGGGAGAAGAGAGAGAGGCAGCAGCCACCTCTTCAGAAGAGAGAAAGAGAGAGAGAGAGAGAGAGAGAGAGAGAGAGAGAGAGAGAGAGAAGGCTGGAGGAGGCTGGAGATCCACTTGCCTCAGTGGAAGGGGAGAGAGGTTGGGAGCTAAAGGGACAGGGTACCCAGGTGACAGGCCATCAGATCATAACAGACATGACAAAGGGAACTTGGGGAAGCTGGTCACATGTCCCATTGGGAAGCATAAAGAGAGATTTAATGCTGGTTGTTCCATAGCCTGTTCCTTTTTATGCAGTCTGGGCTCCAGCCCACAGGATGGTGCCATCCAGAGTTAGGGTGGGTCCCTCCACCTGAATCAACCTAAACTTGATACACCCAAACAAGATACACCCAAAGTCTTCTCTCTCCTGCTGTTGTGGTAGCCTATAAGTCCTCAGACTGTCACCTACTCTACCTTGAGAGGGAAGAAAGAGTAACCACAAGATGAAACAAAGCATCCCTCTTCATGAGTAAGATGGAGTTTAGCAGACCATGGGGCTCAGTTGGTGGGGCATCTTCCTCAGCCACCTAGATGGACTAGCCTCCAGCAGGAGGATTGAGGGCCACTTCATTAGATCACTGGTGATCATTTAGACCAAAAGTACCAGACATACCATGCCCACACTGGTCTTTGCCCTCTCCTGCAAGTCCAGCTCATGCCACATGGGTTTTGCCATCAAGAATTCCTGGTGTGACATGGGCTTGTTCTGTACTCAGAGCGTTTTTTGTTCATGACAAGAAAATCCATCTCCACCCAGGGAGCCTCTGAAAGCACTTTAATGACCTGAAGGAGCCAGCAATCAGCTCACCAGAATGGTTTTGTCAGGTCCCAAATGAGCAATGACCATGCAGGTGGGCTTCCACTTCACAGCCGATGCTTTGGAAATATACTTAGGGAGAAATCACATACCCTTCACACCAGCACAGGAAGGCCACCCTCTACCCACAGACTCGGTGTGGAAACTGGCAAGCAGGTTGCTCCCATTCCTTTGGTCAATGATGGACAGTACTCTGAGTCTACAAAACTCCTAAGCACTCTAGAACTGTGTGTCAGTGAAGCATAGCATTCCAGAGTGCCCCATGACACCATCTCCCACCTCGGGAGTTAGCTCAAGACCTCTCACTATTGCTCATGAGTCCAGCCTCATTACAGGTGTGCAGCAAGCTCAGCAAGCTGCAGCTCCTAGGGTAGCTCAGCAAGCCTCTACAGAACTACAGATGGTTAGGATGAGCTTGTTGTTATGACATTGAATAGGCTCCGCTCCCCTGAGGTGCTCAGTATGAGTCACCCCATAAAGTACCCAAGTGTGTATTCTTGGGTGGAGACAGAGAAGCACCAGCGGGCAAAACCATGTTCTTCCAAGCAGGAAGGGAAATGGCATGAGCCCTTGAAGCTTCCTCCCCTTTGTCTACTGATAACTCACAGGCAAAACAGACAGTTTGTAGGAGGGCCACAGGTATCCCACAAGGACAGGGCACAGATGACACCTGAGATAAATAATACCATCAGCTTGGCAGGATCTAGAGTCACCATGCAAACAAACCTCTGGATGACCTGGATCAGCAAGTCATTTTTTAGTGACAAGGCCCTCATGGGGAAGTGCCAGGGAATGAAGAAGACAGAGAAAAATAGAAGACACGAGCTGCAGTAGAGGTCTTTTTGCACAACCTTCGTCTTGTGTCAAGCAACTTTAAGAAGTATAGCATTGCCAGAGGGGCTGAGGACTCTTCAGAATCAACTAATGATGGATTGTGAAGCAACAACCGAGGAGCTTGCACGGGTCTGAGTTAGGTCCTCTGCATATGTGCTATGGTTGTGTAGCTTGGCGCTCTTGTGGGACTCCTAACAGTGGAGTAGGGGTTGTCTCTGACTTTTTCCTCTGCTCTTGGGACCCTTTTCCTCCTAGTGGATTGCCTCATCCAACGTTGATATGCAGGTTTGTACCTAGTTTTATTACAACTTGTTACACACTGTTCAGGTGATATCCCTGGGAGGCCTACTCTTTTCTTAAGGGTAATGGAGGAGTGCATCTGGGGGAAAGGGGAGGTGGGAGGAGATTGAGAGTAAAAAGAAGTAGAGCATCTTATATACTATTTGTGGGGTTGGGGCAAGGTCAGCAGAGTGCTATGTCAGACAAGTCTGCAAAGAGAACACGGGAGACCTCAGACACAGCTGCCTTAGGACAGATAATCGCAGACCAGAGGGAAGCATCAAGTCCACAGAAACTGCAAATTTGTTTCAACACATTAGCTCTGTCCCTAGACTGACCTTGCCAAGCCCACTTCTGGACAAAGACATAAAACTAAAGTTTCCTTTGACCTTTCATTAGGGTTGCTGAGAAAGCCTTGGACCTGTCTGGGCATGTCTGAAAGGATATATAGAGTGGATTAAATTTGGCCGGAAAACCCACCTTCAATGTAGAGAGCACCATTCCATTGGCTGGAATCCCCGACTGAAGAAGATGAAAGCAGGAAAGCAGGGCCATGCACCAGCATGCATTTCCATTTCCTGACCCCAGCTGCAATGTGGCCAACTGCCTCGAGCTCCTCTGCCTGCCACGACTTCCTCACCATGAGGGGGGGTACACCTTCAAACTGCAAGCTAAATAAACCTACCCTTTCTTAAGTTGTGTTTGTCAGGTTCTCATCACACTGGTGGCACACAATGGTAACTAAAGTCTACCCTGAGAACGGTGAATAACAAGGCTGGAGTCAGTGTGTCTCCTCCCCCTCCCCCCAAGCACTAATGCCATGGTGTTCTTGATCCAGCAGAACTGGGGAGAGTGTGGCTATCCCAAACAGAAGCTCTGAATTCTCCCAGAGAAGCCTGCGTGCAAATCAGAAAATAAAAAATCGCGGCTCTCTGAAACCTCGTTCTCACTCTTTCCAATCAGCTCTGCCTCCCTCGGGGAACAGGACTGACTTCTAAATTCCTAGATTAGTTTAATCTGTCTTTGCTGCCGATGATGTATGTGCTCTTGGGTATCTGGCTCCGCTCTCTCAGCATTATGTGTATGTGCTTCATCCACACACAAGTCTGCCGTGGAAGGCGGCGAATCGGTGCTGGACCAGGCGCTGCCGGAAGGCTTCCCCAGGAGAGGCTTGTGACCTGCCGATGGTACGGGGCTGTGTATGCACACAAGTGCAGGCAGTCTTCAGCTTGGGAAACTAGGAATGTCCTGACTGACCCAGAACAAGTTGTACTCCAGCAGTGTCAGCTGGGCCAACATTTTTTTTTATTTTAATGCCTTTATTGGTTTTTAGCCACCCCAGTGAAGACTCTGAGGGACACACTATGATCTCCATGTGATTCTGTGTTACCCAATGGTGGAAAAAAATGAGTAGAACAGGATATACTGGCCACTTGTAGATTCTCTTCTGAGGAGAATCTACTAAACTGATTGTCTGGTACTGATGTGTGATGTACCAGCTTCTTACAAGTGTATAGAAATCTAGAAGATTTTAGATTTTAGCTGGGTGCTAGGTCTAGGCATTGAAGACTTAGCTACCTACCATGTTGGTTGAGTTTGGAGCTTCTCAGTGATATCCTTAATACTAATATGGTTTCTCTTGTTTTAGATCAGTGGTTCTCAATCTTCCTAATGCTGTGATCCTTTAATCTAGCTCCTTATATCGTAATGACTCCCAACCATAAAATTATTTTCATTGCTACTTCATAGCTGTAATTTTGCTGATGTTATGAATCACAATGTAAATATTCAGTATGCAGGATATCTGATACGTGACCCCAAAGAGGTTGCAACCCACAAATTGAGAACTGCTGTTTTAGATCCCCTACAGATGACTGTGCTGTGTCTTTTCAATGAAAACTTAGCTTGTCCCAAGATAACAAGTGGTTTCTACCTTAAGTTGATATTTGGTGTGTAGTACTATGGCCTGTGACTGTTCAAGTTCCCAAGCATCAGTCACTAAAAAGACCTCCACCTTCAACTGCTCTTCAGTGCCTCCTTTGCCATGAACAAGTCAGCAGCAGAGCTGTGGGTTTTTCTGAGCATTTGTCCTCTTAGTCAATTTGTGTATCTTGAAGTCTTGACTCCTTCAGATTTATGGTAACACAAGGGCTAACCTTGATAGCTACTGGTGTCTCCTCAGCTTTGCTCTGGTAGGCCTGCCCTCTGCCTGCCTTTTTGAATTGTGTGGAACTCAGAATCAACTTGTCCTTTCCTTGGGGAAACTGGGAGTGTTCTCACTGATGCTGCAAATCAAACATTCCCGCACATGGAGGTTGTTTCCACCCATATTTTCTGGGTTTCTCCAATTTCCTCAAGAGAACTGGGTAGCCGAATTGTAGAGGGCTTCCTTGCCTTTGATTTTCTTTCCTGGGACCCAGTGTTTGGATGCTTCTGTTGTGGCATTTTAGAATTCTGTCCCCATGTGTCGGCGTCTTAGACAGTCCAGATTGATGTGTGTGAATTCACCCTGACTCCAGTGACCTTGTTAAAGTCACTTATGAAATGCAATAGTTTGTGAGTGGAATTGGGGTTTTTCCACACTCATATTCCTGTCACCTATGACTAATTACAAACACTTTTCGTCCTTTCCCAGCCTCAACCCAGCACCTATTTAACTCTGGCTGCTGAAACATCCAAGAGACCCACACGCTGTCCCTGTGCAGGCAAATCTGTATTTCACCACTGATTATTTCCGGTGTAGAATACTCTGTGGCCGTTCTTCATCAGAGTAATGAAGCTCTCTTTTATTCCAGGGCTTTGGCTTTTGAAAGTCATGAGTTGACGCTGGCTGGCTTCATCAGCACACTTTCCTGCTCCCATCAAGAGAGAACCGGATGATTGCCCTTTGCTTTTTCTGACAGCCTGTTGTGGGATTTTGATTTTTATCAGTGCCAAACCAGAGCTCCTTGATAGAATAAACTCAGTAGGTCACAATGCATACAACTAAGTGAAATTTATCAAGGTATAAATAATAGGGAAGGAAACACTTAGATTTTTTTTCTCTTTTTTGCCGCACAGTAGTGTGAGTTTTATCAAAGTATTTGCCCAGGTGACACCAATTAGATGGAAATCTAAAACACATTCACCTCCTCAAAGACGGAACATCCCTCCTGCTGCTTCCCAGTGGATCCTCATTCCCCAGCCTGGCGCACCCAGCATGTGATCCCTGTCGCATCGCATTAATTTTTCTTGCTCTAGAACTTCTGACATGTGAAAATGCACAGCGTGCATGCTTTTTGTATCTGTGGCTGGCTCGTTTGCTGGGGATGGTCCCTAGCAGAGACATCACGTTTTCACACCTATCCATAATCCCTTCTTAAAAATAGAATTAATTTGGGAGGAAATGGTCTTTTTTGAGTTATTTCAGAGGAAAGTAGAAACTGAATCCCCTTTACCTGTGTTAATATTGTCTGTCACCAGCATACTCGAGTCGTTGCGAGAGACTTGTGTCCCATGAATTAAAGTTCAGTCATCATCTTTACACTAGGGTACCTGTGCCTGCTGTGTTTGCCACACCCACTCAGGACACAGAGTCACTGTCCTGTCTCTTCCACACCTAGAGCTTCCAACCTGTGCCTCCTTCCTCTGACATACCTTCTGCTAACCTGCCAGTCTTGAAGAGTGCTACAGGCAGGAAGGTCAAACGCCTTGGGTCCTTCTGTTGTGTCCTCACTCACTCTAAGTCACCGTGACAGGGTTAGAGGGGTCCCCACAGATCCCCAATGCCTTCTTTCATTACAGTGTCTGTACATGCTTGCCTTAGAAACTGCTGGGCTCTGCGTGACCTGGGGGCATCCCCATGGTGTAGGAGATGGCATAGGATAGAATGGAGAGCATGTCCGCCTATGGTGACAGTCCTCACCTCGAGGTTTTCCCTCCCACACCTGCAAGTAAGCAGGCCTTGCTGGAAACTTCTCTGCTGGCTGGCAGCGTTCTCCCAGGGAGTAAGGCAGCCCTTTCCTTCCTAGAGATCTTGGGGTCTGCAAGAGCTATCCATGCTTGTTTAGTGTGGATCAACCCCCGGGAGGCTGAGGTCAGGTGGAAAGCCCTGCCACAAACACAGCGACATCATATGCTATGGCTCCAGGCCCACCTGCAAGGGATTGACAACCACGGAGTTGGGCGGGCAGGAGCTACCCAGCTAAGCCCCTCCCCCCCACCGATGAGGGTCAAAGAGCTCATGGTGGCTGTGTACTTTCTCCCAGGAGGTTGGTAGGTCCCCTGCTTCCCCCTCCAGAAAGAGCATGTTTAGGGAACAAAGAGGCTCATTGCTATCAGGGACAGAGTCTGTACAAGGAAGCCTGGCAGCCTCCAAGCCTGTCCCAAGTACCCCTTGTTTACTCATATGAGACTCCTGAGCAGAAGGCTGGGCCAAGTGTGGGACTGTCAGCTAAGGGTTAAGGAGCTGGGCCTGAGGGGCCACTGCCCGTAGGAGCCAGCTGCAGCCGCATTAGGAAAAGGACATGTCTCTATTCTTTAGCTGTTTAACAAATTATTTAAAAATCAATTTTCCATTTCAAAGTGAGCTAAAAAGATAAGCTCAGTGGGGGAAAGGCTACCAGATGTTTCCTTTCAAAAACCACAATGTCAGAGAAAAAGGAAAATGAAGCTGTAGTGTGTTTGCCGAGAGCTGGGGGTCCTGACTGGTCCCCAAGGAAGCTCCTTAAAAGGTTTTCCATCTTTTCAGAGTTCTGTCTGGGGCTTGTTTGAGCGCTCTGGAAGCCCAGCACGGCTCCTGGTTTGGGAGTTTATGAGTTTGCTTAATGCTCGCTGCCTGGGTACTTTAGAGCCTCAGTGAGGCTGTGCTCGGCCAACCTTATTACCGCCTCCCTCAGGCTCTCTGCAGCCAGGGTCAGAGCAGGCACTGCCTCCCAACTCCACCAAGAGGCTTCAAGACTTCCTGCCACCAGCCTTGCCACCCTCCTTTCAATCTGTTTGGTCTGTGTGCAGGTGCCCAGCATGCCTTTAAGTCATCAACAGTTCCCTTCATTGCCTTTACTGCTGGGTGTAGCATAGAGTTCCTTGGGGGCTGACTATGTGGCCACCCGGAATCTTGAGGTCTGGAGGAAAGTAAGAATTCATTGGGCAAGAGGTTCTGTGGTCTTCCCCAGTCCTCTGTACCATGGAAACTACCTAAAGCATCATGTAAAACACAAGCAGTGTGAATCCCAAAGTCAGTGTACATCCCCAGGCAGCATATACCCATGGGCACCGTACACCAGACTCAGAGAAGACTGCTCACAGCACCCTGAAGTCTCAGTCCTTGTGCCAAACAGGACTGACCAAAGAGTGAATCATGGTGGAGAAAAATATAATCAGATAGACTGTTTCTTGATGCTCAGAAATTTCTGCTTAGCCCCAGGGTATCACCACTGCACAGTTCTAGCTGGACTGTACACATTTGCTTTCAAACGCCCACTCCTTAGCATAAATAGACTCCACAGACACTTATTCTGACCCAGTCCTGCACCGGGAGTGGTTCTACATGAGTGGGTCCACCGTGTTTACTACTAGTCTGCTAAGCAGGATGGCACCAACCAAAAGTTACGCTCTTTCTTCCTACCCTGCCCTCTCCACCAGCTGAGGACCAGATATGCATCTCAAACAGGAGGCTGGCCCAGTGCCTGGGAGTCAGGGCCAAGATAACTGGGGTACCCCAATAGGGCTTCTGGGTCGTGACACACTGCCGTTCACACCTGCCTAGCTGTGGGCAGACTGCAAAGGTGGCTGAGCCATTGGGAGACATTCTCTCTCTGCTCTCACGAGGCTGCTCAAGCTCACTCTTGCTGCAGCCCAAGAAGGGTTACAAAAGAGAAGACACTGAGACATGACCCAGGTTCAGTCAACAGGCCCTCAGCTCTCTAGTCTGATGACCAGATTCCATGGCCAGTCCATTTTGGGGCCCAGTGGCCAGCTGCTTCCCCGAGCCTCTGCCTGGATAAGGTCACCCACCTGGTGCTCACATGTGCCTCACCCATCTGCTTCCCTGCTCCCCACATCAGACTGCAGGGTCAGGTCGGCACTCACTAGCCCATTCCCTCCACTCCTGTTTGCTCCTCATTCACACTGTCAGGCGTAGGCTGTCACTGCTACAGAAATTGGACTTGTCAAAGTCACCAAGGACGCCCACATTGGCAAATCCAATTATGGGTTTTCAGCCCTGTCTGGTGTGACCTCCTCCCGGTCCACCTGCCCTTTCCCCGATTTATTTACTTTTGACCAAGAACCTTGAGCACATCAGCATTCTTCAGAGAAACCAGTGTGTGCACACAAGAATATATGTCCACAACTTTGCCTATGGTGGCATATGTCCAAAATCCATACATTGGCTCAGTGATAGAGCATTTGCCTAGCATTTGTATGGCCCTAGGTAGAATATGCAGCTTTTCCCGAAAAGAATACACAAGTAATAGAGGTTGATTCTGACTGTCCACTCGACAGGGTCAAGAGATGTTTAGAACATGACCCAGGCATGCCCGTGTCTTCTGAGGATGCTTCTAGGGAAGGTTTAATTGAGATAAGAACCTCTCCCCACTGAATGTGGGCAGCAGCATCTCATGGGCTGTGGTCCAAGACTGAAAAATGAAAACAGAAGAAATTCAGCCAAGCCCCAGCATTCACCTTTATCTGCTTCCTGATCCAAGATGCAAAGAGGAGAAGAGCTCCCGCCACCACACCTTTCCCTTAAGGCACTGTCTGGTAAGAGCAATGGGAAAAAGAGCTAATGAACACGCATGCATGCATGTGCATGTACATATGGGGAACTGCAGGTGTTTTAAGACACATTGAGGCATCAGTTCACGAGACTGTTGAGGTGGGACTCTGCCAGCTCTGGGCAGATGGCAAGCTGGAGTCCCAGGGAAGAGCTGATTGGTACTTAGAGCGTGAGTCTCAGGCAGCCTCAGACACCAAGATAAGCACCTGGCCATCGTGTGGGTGTGGGTGAGGCTACTCCAGTCAGTAGAAGGCCTCAAAGATCTTGGGTATAAGGAGCATCACATCTACGATGGTGCACACTTGTCCTTCCATGCCTTATCTTCTGCTCCCAGGGTTGAAGTGACCCATGGCCTCAACAGGCTATACCCTTCTCACACTGCTGCTCAACCAGCTGGGCAACCACAAGTCTGTCAGCTCCCTCTGCCTCACTTCTATCGGGACTCTGACCCAAACAATCTGCAGCATGCCAATGATGGAAAGATGAGGACCAGGCCACTCTTACCCTGCTTGCTGACTGGAGTACTCCAGACGATAGTACTGTGGACTGGTGCAGAGGTCACTTGAGAGCGCAAGTAAGAACCCACCTTCAACACAGGCATTTTGGGTGCAGATTGCCACATAAGCTAGACAAAGGCTGTGACATAAAATCTGAGGGTCAGGGTTCCTGCTTCTTAATGCAGGTGCCACCTGGGTCAGAGGTCATGAGGCTCATGAGGAATACAAACCTCCTGAAACTCCTGCATAAGGAAGTCCAAGCAGACCTGGGTCTTGACCAGATAACCCTAGAGGACTCTACCAGTACAACTGACCAGCAAGTGGGATACACACTGACCTGGCTCCCATCTGTATCATTCTAATTTAAAGAGTAAACATTAAATGAGAAGGCCCTTGCTCAGTCCATTGGTCCAGCTCATAAGCAAAGGTGCAGCTAGAATTCTGGTGAGGGCCCTGCAAGAAGGATGAAGAGAGATGCAGAAGAGGCAGCAAGTAGAGAGGCTTCAGGAACTTATAGGGGCCCCTGGGCTACAGACATTATGGTGGATCAAGCAGCGGTCACTTTGGCTTTAATGAAAGTGGAGTAAGTGGACACTCTGAGTGTAGGTGGTTATTCCACATTGCAAGGTGCAAGACAGAAGGACAAAGAGGACTAGGGTAGGGTGAACCCTGGGGAAGTCAGTTATGAGATGGAATCTAGGGCTGTTGGACATGTGATGAACTCCAGAGTAGCAAGACATGGGGTGGACCCCAGGGTAGCCAGATGTGGGGTAAACCCCAGAGTGCCCAGATGTGGGGTGTTTCCCAGGGTGGCCAGATGTGGGATATCCTGGGGCTGAGCTTCTGTGACCAAGGTCAGCGCTGGTCTGGAACTATCATCACCCTCACCCTAGAGCCTAGAAGGAGACAAACATCATAGAAGAAGCTTGGACCCATCTAAGACAGCTGCTACCCCTTTCACCTCTGCCCCCAGTGTGGGCCCCACAGTGCTGTAGACCAATGTCCTCCTTTCAGTTTCACACACCTCTGTGTGTGACTTGGGGGTGTTGATTAGCCAGCGATTTGGGGAGTCATTGCGTGGAGGACTCAGTGTGACTCTCCCGAGCCCAGAAAGAGCCCTTCAAGGCACAAGGGCAGGGGATACAAGGACATGTGGACAAGAGCTTGGGAGAGAGGCCTGCTATCTAGCTTTGAACCCCAACAGTATGACTCACAGACTACCAAAGCTTAAACAAGACTGAGCCTATTGACCATTAGATGCACCAGCGTCTCTTCCAATCCAGGGACTCATCCTGGTTGCCCCCTGCCCTCTCCAGAGACAGGAAACAAACACAACCATCCTTTGCTCTGTCTCCTCAGTGGAGCAGCAGATCACAGAGAAAAGCTCCAGACAGGGAACAGCCTCCAGGAGGCAGGTGCCCCAGGACCACTTTGAAAAGACACTCACTCTGTAAAGATCCTTGTGGGGGTCATCAGGCCAGCATTTGTTCCTGGCATCAAGCAGCAAAGGGAGAAGGCTCACAGTCCTCTGCTTTACTCTTTGTAAAGACACAAAACTGGGTTTATAAATCCCCTTGGAATGGCAGTGCAGCAGCGGGGGCTGGGGGACTAGTGTCAGGAGGAAATGACCCTCCAGGAAGCACTGTCCCCTGCCCACGGCCTCTGACTTCTTTCCCCAGGACGTTAGCCACTTTATTTCCCTGTTTACAGTTTGCAGCTGGCTCCCTGTGCTTCTACTGAGAACCTCGGGGGTTCCTAACTTTCTCACATGGCTTTAAGCAGGACCAGAACCAGTCATCCAGAAGGGAGAAGGAGAGATGCTGCTAAGGCTGGGGCTGACAGGCAGGGGACCAGAGCAAAGATTAGGGAGAAATGAGGGCAGATAGAGAGGGACAGGGGTGGCCCAGTCTACTGTAAGAATTGAGCTGTTAAGCCTCACAGAGGCTGACTGCTCCTTAACCGGAATTTATATTAACTCAAGGCAGGAGAGAGTCTTGGCAGGCAGATTCCAACTTGATCTGGTCCTTGCTTCTTGAACTCATGGCCACTAGGAAGTCTTGCCTGTTGGTCCTGTCCTCAGCATGGTTGCCTCGTTACTGTGGCTTTCTCCTGGGGGATAATCACTTTTCTCCTGTGGCATAGGCACACAAAAGGGAGCCTGGTTAACTTAGGACATTCTTCCACATGAAGCAAGCCAGCGCTCTCCACAGGTATGGCCGGAAACCCAGCGAACCCTCACCCGGCAGTTAAAGGGCAGCCACTGCGCCTGGATATCACACTCCATTCTCCAGTCCAAATAGAAAATAAAGTGACAATTGACCAAAACAGTTTTGAAATAAATGATGGTCACTGTCTCCCCAGACAGTCCGAATTGGGAGAGATTACTGCAAGGCTTATTCTTTTCGTGAAAGGGTAAAACCATTGGATTCTCACGTGTGCAATCTTAGACTAAATGGCCCATTTTACTTGTATCCTGTTATTCCAGGAAACTTTGGGAAGATACACTCGACAGAGCATAGCTGAAGAGAGTTAATTTTTGCTTTTCTCCACTGGCGCCTTCATCTCCACACTCGGGTGTAGTCACACGCTCTCTCTAAGTCACTCCCTAGATCCAATATGTCCAGTGGTCCTGACTTGAGACCCCCTACTCACTGGCTTCCACAACCAGATTCCATTCAGCTTAAAAGTCACAGGTCCGCAGAACAAAGAAACTGAGACAGCAGTGAAAACAAGCCCTGAGCTGTGGGCAACTATATGCACTCAAATAGCAGCCGTACCTATGCAAGGCTGCTAAGCAAATTAAAGTAAAGAGAGAAACACACCAGCTGAGCACGGGGCTGGGGCCACCCTGCAAGGCCAGAGCTAAGATGACATTCCAACCAGGCCTCGGGTTACCCTGCAGAGCTCCCCAGGGGCCAGTGTCTGATACTGATGAGGGGTCAGTGACCTTCCACAGGACTCTGCCTAGGACAAAGGTCACCAAGAGGGTTATTATGGGGTGTTCTTTTGAAAGAGTTAGGATTTCTACTCTGGTGTAAATCAGAAGCCGAGGATCCCTGAGCAGCTGCATTGGTCAAGGGCTGGAGCCACAGAGGTATGTTTGGGGAGAGTAAGGGGTGCTAGCAGCATGGAAGCACTGTGAAGGATTGGGGAGAGTGGTAAAGAAAAGTGGGGGACAGCAAAGTCTTACAGCTGCCAACATCTCCCCCGGATGGCTTTATAACCAGGCAGGCTTGGAGCCCTAGGCCAGCTACTCTGGTTTCTAGTCTGCATCTCCCAAATCTCTCCCTCCTCCCTCTTTTCTCACTGTGAGCAGCGGGCAGGGACTCACTGTCCCCAGGCCACTCTCATAAGACATCAGAGTAGAGTCACTTCGTGTGGCACATACTGCCATGCCAGGACCCTATGACAGGCAAAGGGGTGGAAACCCCCCATAAACACTCACCTCTCTACCCAAAACTTGTGCAGAGGAAATTATCTATGATAAAAACACAACCATCATTGTGTTGTTTATACTGGTAAAAAGCCCGTGACCTAATGTTTCTCCCTAAGGAATGGCAGGACTTAATAAAAGGGAGCACACACACACGTGCACACATATAGATGTGAACAAGCACACACACATGTACATGCATACACACCACCATCTACACCACACACGTGTGCACATACATGACACCATTCACACTACAAACAAATGGTGTACAAATACTACCATTCACACTGAGTACATGTGCACACACCACCACCCACACTATACACATGTGCACATACCAAATGCACACTTGTATTTGCAAGAAAGGTATTACAGTCTAAATCTGAAATCTATCAATATTCAGAAAGAATAATAAACCTGAATACAGAAAGGCAATAAAATCTAAAGTTGAAAAGAGAGGAAAGGAGGAAGGCAGGGAGGGAGGCAGGAAGGGAGGGGGCTAGAGAGAGCTGTGTTTGTGTATAGCAGATGACACAGAGATAAGAGAAAATAATGAATTCACATGAATTATGAAAACAGCTTTCTAATTATACAAAATTAGAAGGATACATTCTGAGGACATTAAAAACTGACAATAAATGTTGATGTTTAGATTTTTTTTTGCCCGTATATTTGTGCTGACTGTGGTGTTTGATTATAAATATGAGACAATTCTGTGTGATTGCCAAACAGGGCAAATGAGCAAACAAGTTGGGCAGAGGCACAGCTGGGAGGAGATTGTCCCTGAAGTAGAACGTACTTATGAGAATTGGGAGGCGCGGGTTTTAACTGGACATGAGCTTCTTAAAGCAATTATTTTTGTATCTTCCCATTGAAAGAATCTTGGAGAATAAGGGTATTAACAGGACAACAAGGAATAAGAAGAAGTATTGTAGTGGAAATACGAGGAGAGGGTGCACAGATACATCATATGCATGCAAGAAAACGGCCCTGTGTGTAAGTAACCCTATAAAAAATAAGAAAAGAAACAAAAGCCAGATGTTCATTTGCACCTGGCCAGAGGTCTTGATGATGACACGGCTCTTACACAAAGCATCAAGGGCTCCCAGGAGAGCTAGCTGGTCCCAGGATAGGACAAGGGAGGCACAGAGAGCCCTGAAAGGAATGGTTTCCCCATAACTGAAAGGACACAGGCAGGGAACAGGGAACACAGGAACAGCCAGGAGGGGGCACTCATAGGCCACATCGGGGCTCAGTGAGAACCCAACAAGGGACATCGGTTCATAAGCTTGCAAATAAAATGTATTTGAGAATACGGCATAATAAAAAGAAGAATTTTTAAGCAAAAAGATACAAAACATTAAGAAAAGAGACACAGAGGCTGAAATCGGGGGGGGGGGTGGCCATGCAGGAGGGGCTGCCTGCAGAGGTGCCTCTGCTCAGGTAGAAACAGATAACTCTGATGCAAAATTGGTCATGCAGTTTCAGAGAGACACTGTGGAGAGGCCCATAGAAGCATTCCAGAATCCTGTGAGCTATGCAGGAGGTTCACCTTCTGGATGCCACTGTTCCCCAACAGAACCATTTCTAATCTCACCAAAAGACACCTCTCCAGTGGGAAGAAGCCCTCCATCTTGGCTGAGGGCTCCAGGCAGTAGGTAAGTTTTCCCTGGCCAATGGGAATTAGCTAGGTGATCCTGGCTGAGGCACAGCTGTAGAGACATCTGTGAGGAGACTCTACGGAGGACAAGAGGCCAAGCCCACACATGCCTTGGTGGGTCTGGGTCACAGAAAAATCATCACCAGCTGGATTCTAGAGACAGTGCAGCAGTGTGACCATGGATTCTTGTCAGGTGAAGGATCTTCTGCTTCACAGCATCAGAGCTCCAAAGATTGGTATGCATGGGGAGGAATGGGTGTCATGTGTGCACGGGGAGGGATGGGTATCATGCGTGCACAAGGAGAGATGGTGTCATGTGTGCACGGGGGAAATTGTTGTCATGTGTGCACATAGAGGGATGAGTGCCATGTGTGAACAGGGAGGGAAGGGTGTCATGTGTACACAGAGAGGGATGGGTGTCATAGTGTTCACAGGGAGGGATGGGTATCATGATGTGCATGGGGAGGGATGGGTGTCATGGTGTGCATGGGGAGGGATGGGTGTCATGGTGTGCATGGGGAGGCATGGGTGTCAT
>JAQHUG010000146.1:88785-102975 GCA_028555095.1 Dicrostonyx torquatus | reverse complement strand
GGGTGGGTGTCATGTATGCACAGAGAGGTATGGGTGTCATGGTATGCACAGGGAGCGATGAGTTTCATCCATGCCCTACTGGTATAGAGGCCACAGGCAGAGGGAGGGGATACTCAATGTGCACTGAGCAGGCCCTGATACTGGACTGTCCCACAGCCTGGAACTTCTCATGTTTCTCAGTCCACGTGTGTCAAGGACTCAATCTAAGAAGAAGAAGTTCACATGGGGTAAGTGAAGAAAAATATAAACATCAGTTGTGTGACCCTCTGCTATTCCACAAGGGTCTCAGAGGAAAGGACCCCACACCATCAGAAGAGGCTGAGGCAGGGAAGCATCCAAACTCCTCCACGGGGAAGCTCCATGGTTACAGAAGTCTCCTGGTGTAAGCCCCATGACTTATTTATGTTCACTTTCCCATTGGTCCTACCATGCAATTGAGAGAAAGGGTAGCCATTATGTTTCAGACTTAGAAGTCTTAGAGCCATGAAGACACCATGTCTCTTTTAGTACCCAGGAGCTCCCCTTGTCCCCCACCTACAGTAAAGGCCTTCAAGATCCACCAGCGGACTCTTGTGTTGTACCTGTGGACAGGTTAGTGAAAAGACCTCTTTCCTCCCTGTTTCCAGAAGACATCCTCACCTGGAGAAGGACATGGGTGAGCTCCAGAGTGGTTGAACGGTCAGTTTATTATCTTCCTTCCTCCCACATGTCCCTGCTGTGTGCCTACAGTTAGTCCTGGGTTACAGGCATGTCAGAGCATACCTCCCCAGTTGGCTTCCCCTTCTGGGCACACTTGCTGCAGTGTTGCCACACTTGCTGCAGTGTTGCATCTTAGGAGCCCCTTGAGCCTCTGTACTGCCTTGTAAGCCAAGTCCAGAATCACAGGCACCTGGGGAGGGGGTTGGCTTGTCTTTTCATTGAGTGAAAGAAAAACAAACACGGTGACTATCACACGCACGCTCCTCACTGCCATTCAGAAAAGCAGAGCGTGTGGGTCACAGATGTCTCCATTCTCTGAGGGATCAGAGCTCTGCCCGGGGGCCCCTCTGTTGGAGGATGCTGCAGCTGGCTGTGAAGATAAGAAGCGCACACAAGAGCCTAGCAGTGCAAAGGGACACATGGCCTTGGAGCATCAGAGGCAGGTTTCTCATGTGCCGACTTACAGGGCATCAAAGGGAGGCCAGAGCATTTGACTAGAGGAAGAGATGGGCCTCTCCCTTCCCATGCTCAGCTCTGATCTGAGAAAATGGTTTCTTTCAAGTCATCATGCTTTTTAACCTGACAGAAAAGCGAGCTTCCCTCCCCATTGGGTGCATTAAATGATATCTCCTAGAGGTCTGGTACCAGATATCCATGGAGCTCGCTATGTGTCAGAGTGTGTCCCACACAGCACAAGGCTGGAGATGGACAAGATGACAGGTGAGACACATGAGTCTCTAGATTGGGGTTTCTAAAGAAGGAACTGTGCTCAGGGAGGCAGGTGTATACATCTTACTGTCTCACTGTCACCGAGCACCTGAAAATAGAGTCTATTTTGTCTCATCGTTTGAGAGTGGAGCCCACCACAGTGGGCAGAGCATGGCAGCAAGCACCCAAGGCCATGGACCACACTGATCCTCAGTCAGAAAGCAGAGAGCTGAATGCTGGTGCTCATCTCAGTTTCTGTTTCTGACTCAGTTTGAGATCCAGCCCACAGGATGGTGCCACCCACACCCCAACCACAGTCCATCCTCTCTGCTCACACCCCTTAGAGATGTGTCTCCTATGTGCGATTCCATATTCAGTTGAGTAGGCAGTGATGATTGGCCATCAGAATTACAAACCAAGCTGGTGGAGGCAATTCTTAAGCTGAGGTTCCCTCTTCCCAGGTGTGTCTCGCTAGTTGCCAAGATTAACCAATGCAGGGAACCACTCTGGATCTCCCTAACATGATTCCAGGGGGAGCTTCCCACACTTAACAGGAATGTCACACATCGCTCAGGAGAGAGAAGGCCACATCTGTCTGCTGAGGCCAGAACTCTTGTTGACGGCATCATTATCAGGTTCTGTGTCCTGGATGATGAAGACCTTACGTAATGAGAACCTGCTGGTAAGGTAGTGTGGCCACAGTCACCTGAATTAGAATTAGAAAGTGTGCGTCCTACAGCCAATAGGAAGGGTGGCTCTGCCTTGTGGGCCTTTAGGTGATAGCAAGTGGGCCTATAGCAAGTTGCCGCTCCTCTTCTTCCTCCTCCTTTTCCTCCTCTCCTCTTTTTTCTCTTCTTCCTCACTCTTTTGCCTCCTCCCTCCCTTCCTTTCTGTCCCATTACTATGAAGTCCTGGGTGGTTTGGAACTTGCTCTTTAGACCAAGCTGACCTTGGGTTTGTAGCCAACCATTATCTCTGCATCCTGAATACAAACACAACACACATAGCCCCCATTTTTTCATATTTGTGTTACTTGATACTGATTATCAGTTTGTCAGGATCAAGAAATCACCCAAGAGGCAAACCTCTGGGTGCGACAGGTTATCTGTACTATGTTAATTGGATAAAGACCCACACTACCCTTGAGTGACAACATCCCTGGGTACTACTCTCTTCTTTTTATGCCCCAGGCCACACATTGGTCCCTGTCTTACACATCCTCTCTGGCCATGTCACTGAATGCTTGAGCATGTGTGTCTGTGGTGAGTCTCTCTGCGTCTATCTTTCTGTGCCTGGGTCAATACGTATATCTCTATGTGTGAGTGTGTATAGTCTGGAATCCACAGATGAGATAAAGCATCTGTCTTTCTGAGTCTGGTATATTTCATCTAATGTAATCATCTCTAGGTACAGCCATTACTTGCAGACAGCTCCATTCTCCTTTCCAGCCGAATGGATACCCACCATGCTGCATATTCTCCTTGGCCATTCATTAGTGACAGACATCCATCCAGGCTGATTCTGTAACATGTGACCAGCCCCTAGGTAAACACAGATTACCAGGGTCTCTGTGGTGTGTTGTCTAAGTTTCCCCTGAGTGTGTACTCAGGAGTGTGCCACTGGGCCATACTGAAGTCCTGTTTCTAGTTTTTGATGAACTTCCATAATTATTTCCATATCGACTGTACTAATTTCCATTTGCCAAAGCACCTGATTTTACTACAGAGCTTTAGCAACAGAAACAGCATGGTACTAACACAGAAACAGACACAGAGACAAACGGAATAGACTAGAGGCTCCAGAAATAAATCATGCATCCGCAGCCACCTGAGAGTTGACAAAGGTGCCCAAAACATGCGTTGGAGAAAAGATGAAGAAGTAAGGCGAAGCACAAGGCTTGAAAGCTGATCTGACCAATAACATAAACACTCTTGATTTAGCCTTCGAGCAAATCTAGAGGATGGTAAGCAAGTGGGGGCGGGGCAGGGTTCTAGATGCTTTCCACTGTCATGATAGCACACTAACCAAAACTGATCCAGGAAAGAAAGGTAATGAACGCTGGTTCTCATCTCCCTTTCGCTTCTTTATTCAATTTGAGACTCAGCCCATAGAACGTTCCTAGGTAACAGCCCATCGCTAGAGGGAATTCAGGGTAGGAACAGAGGCATAAAGCCTCATGTAAGAACACTGCCTACTGGCTTGCTTGTATTTCACATTCACTACCTTTCTAGTGTAGCCCAGACTGGGATGGCACTGTTCATATAGGTTGGGCCATCCTATACCAATTGTCAATTAAGAAAATGCCCTGACAGACAAGCACACAGATCAATCTGATGGAGGCAATCCTTGAAATCAAGTTCCCTCTTCCCAGGTCTGTCTCTCTGGTAGCCAAGATTAGCCAACACAGGGAACCACACCCTGGATCTTCCTGACTAGGTTCCACTGTGCCCCACAACCCAGCCTCCAACACTTAATAGGAATGTCACACATGCCACAAATTTCCCAGAACAGGGAAGGCCACATCTGTCTGCTGAGGACAGAACTCTTGCTGATGGAATCATTATCAGGCTCTGCGTTCTGAATGATGAAGACCCTAGGAAGGTAATACGAACCTATTAGTAAGGTAGTGGAGCCACGATCACTGAATTCCCCTGGGCTGGGCAGTGGAAATGGGATTATATGCATGCCAGGTATGGGTTCCTGTGATGAGCCAGATTGCCACTCTGGTAGACAGCACCTCACCTCTTTGGTATACTCTTCAAACATTCTGTGTTCCTTGAAGATATTGCTACTACGTGCAATAATGCAACCATGTTAAGCAGATCCCTAGGGTCTGCCTGGCTCAAATGTTGTGTCTCAGTTTTACAGATGAAGGGGACAACCAGCCAGCCATTCAGCCAGCAGACTGGAAAAGGAGCTCAAAGAGTGTCAGTCCTAAGGGTGATCTAGGAGTACAGCTATCTACCCTGTCTGTGGAGCCAGTGTGTATTTCTGTTGCATGCTTTGAAAAATCAGGCTCCCCGTAGTGCTCCTGATATCAGGAGGTAGGATTTTCAATCACTTTTCTATAGCTTATCAAATCTCAGCTTAAAGAAATCCAAACCAGACACTGGCCCCAGGTAGCCATGCCAAGCCAAGCTTTCTAGTGAGTGTGGTATCAAAGGAACACTAGAAAAGAGCAGTGGGGGTCCCCAAGCACCAGCAGGAGCAGTCTTAGGTCAGTCACCTTGGTGCTGCTCAGTTCTCTGAAACAGATAGAAGGATCCAGTGGCCAGGAGGCCAGAAGGAGCCATGTTCCAGGTCCAAGGACCCAGTGCCCATAGCTAGGATATGAGGCATTGCAGTGCTTGGAGAGTTATATAAATCACTGGTTTCTGGGGGACATAGAGACAGAGTGGGTAGGCCTACAAGATGCTCGTATTTTGCACCTGCCTTAGCACAGAATAAAAAGGCAGAACATGTGGGAAGGAACCTTCGCCTGGTGGTTTATAGTGAGCAGAGATTATCTACAGGTGAGAGACGTTCACTTCATACTAAGCGGGAATTTGCACTACCCAGTTAAGACATCCATGTTTATCCACCCTTTCCATGACTGTAGCAATGAAGGTGCATCCTACTCACCATGGAAATCAGGGCAGGAATCTATCCCTGAGATTGTGTGGCTTCTATGCACACACCTCTGGAGTAGACATAGACAGCCCTGCAAAGCAAAAGCTATTAGCCATCCTGACTCACAAACACTGCCCGTCTGGCTACTGTCTTTCAATTGTTCTTCTTCTTTTTTTAATATTTATTTATTTATTTATTATGTATACAATATTCTGTCTGTGTGTATATGTCTGCAGGCCAGAAGAGGGCACCAGACCTCATTACAGATGGTTGTGAGCCACCATGTGGTTGCTGGAAATTGAACTCAGGACCTTTGGAAGAGCAGGCAATGCTCTTAACCACTGAGCCATCTCTCCAGCCTTCAATTGTTCTTCTTTAATGCCATTTGAATAATTCTTCCAGAAGAGACTAGAAGCTACCACTTTGAAACAGAAACAACAGCACTCCTGTGACTACAGGAGATCCATCAGGACGCTGAGTCCTGGCAGGAGGGCAAATGAGAATGTTCAGGTGACAAGGAGAAGCGGCAGTGTTCACGTTCACATGCCATGCTGAAGAAGTTGCCGGGAGCTCTCTGGCTTCTTTCAGGGGAGTCGTGAGGCTCAGCAGGCTGGAAATATCTCCCCGCAGTTGCTCTTTCACAAATAGCCTCTCTCATTTCCCTGGTGCAGCACCCAACCACATTCCACAGATCTCTTCCCGATGAGGCGGCAGCAGCAGGAGACAATGGCGGGGAAAGGTAGGCCCATGTGACAAGTCTACCGTTCCTGTTCAGTCCCGTGTTAGCAAATTTCCTTTATCATTAAATAAAAACAGAGCAGAGACAAATGAGGGAAGGGAGTCTCCCATTTATCACTGAGACGCAGCTTCCCTTACTCAGCCCTCCCAGAGGCGCTGGGCTCGAGACAGTCCATGGAGGTGTGTGCCTTCAAATAAGCAAGCTGGGAGATGTCATGTACAGGCCAATGGCCAAGCAGCTATGGATCCCAGTCAGGGATGATTCCATGCACACAAACGGGACAGTCACAGCAGATCTGTGGCTCTATTTTATGGCTGAGTGAACTGCAGCTTGGCCTTCTTAGAAGCAATGAGACTAAGGGAAAATGGAGAGAAAAGTTCCAAAGCCTTGACCCACAGAGCTGTCTGAACCTGAACCTTCTTAGGAGCATGGGCAGTGAAACAAAACACCGGGTGGGATTAGGCAGTAGGTGGCTGGATAGCTCAGAGACACTGCCGAGCAAGACCTCCTGACCGCTCATTGTCATGTCATTAGCAAGAGATTGTGTGCAATCCAGATGCAAAAAGAGCAATGGGTGTCCAGGGACAAATGTGACATCATGAATCCAGAGCCAGAGTTCCTCCAGAGAGAATCTGGGCACAGAGATGGGCAACCTGTGTCCATCCTGTCTGTAGTCAGGGGAAAGGAGTCTCTACACCCTGGAACACCGCATATGGAACTGTGGGAGGTGAAGATGTTTCTGCCTAGGGGTTATCCCACTCTCCAGCCACCCATATGCCACACACCACCAAATGTTCCTTCTGTCTACAGAACCCTTCTTCACAGAAGGAATATAATTCCTGATTCCCATGGCTGCCTCTTGGTGTCAAGCTTTGGCCCTGGGAGGGGGATGCTGTGTTCAGGGGAGACATTAACTCTTAGAAGCCACTTGATAATTTCTGGCTTCAGAAATAGCATCCATTTGTCAAGTTTTTCCAGTGTACCAGGCTCGTTTGCAACAGTGTAGCATCTGAATAACGCAACTCCCTTCCTGCAGCCCTGTTTCAGTTTTCCTGGTCAGGGTGCTTTCCTACTCTGGTTTTAATTTTTGGAATGCACTGTGCAATAAACTGTGATTAACTCTGCTGCTTCTCCATCGCCATATTCCCACCCTTCCTTTTCTCTGGAATTATCGTTATTTTTATTATTTCCCAAATTTCATTATTCTTCCAAATTTCTCAATTGAACTTTTATTTCAAAGTTGAAAATGAATATTCATTTATGTACACCTTTGGCCAGAGATCACACTTCACATGTATTCTAGTCTGCTTTCTGTTGCTGCGTTAAACATTCCGGCCAAGGTTTACTTGGCTTACACTTCTAGTCCACAGTCTATCACTGAGGGAAGTCAGGGCAGGAACTCAAGCAGGAGGTTGAAGCGAAATCCTGGAGGCACACTGTTTGCAGGCTCAACTAACTGGCTCATGCTCAGCTAGCTTTCTTATACAGCCTGAGATCACCTGACTAGGGAATGTTGATGCCCACAGTAGACTACACCAATTAACAGTCAAGATAATCACACACAGGCCAATCTAATCTAGGCAATTCTTTACTTCTTTTTCTTCTAAGAAAACTCGATGCTGTGTCACGTTGACAGCTAAAGGTAACCAGGACAATGTGTTTTTGGGGCTCGCATGCAGAAATGCTTCATGTTCTATCTACAGACCGTAGGTACAGGCACCACACTTCTCTGACCAATGTGAGATGCAAAGATCCTCACTTCATAGTAAGAGTACCGGAAACGCAGAGCACCAAAAGAGAAGCAATTTATCTCACAACTTTGTTAAGTTGGGTGTAAACCTAGAGAAAAAGAGGGGGGAAAAGATGGTGCATTGATTTGGCACAAAACATTGGTTTTTATTTTCCTAATTGCATTCCATTGCCCTCTGAATTCCTCCTTGTCTGAGTTCTTCGTGGAGGTACAGTCTTCTCAGTGTCTAGTGTGGCCGTCCCCCACAAACCTTCCCTAACTCATATCCTCGGATTGGGACACTCTTTTCCTGATACTTTGGCTCAGCCCTGTAGCACAGGGCCTGTGACTTTTCAGGCCCAGGATGAACGGATAGCACCACCTGGACAAGCAGTGCCAGCTGCCAGCTAAAGAAGACAGCTTTAAGCACCTACTGTTTACCTGTGCATCTCTAATGAGATGAAAGCACACTTCATCCTAAAACTGGCCGAAATGCCTTCTCTCTTACACTGGGCATTTGAGTTGACACTGTGAAGTGTTACCCATCCAGGTGGCGAGGTCTGTTGTTTTATGAAAGTCATCACTTCTCTTGTTAGACATAATGAAGCTCTCTGTACGGTCCGGTGTAGACAAACTTGTACGATCTCGCCTCAATAACTGATGCCTCATCTTTAATCACAAGGCCTGGAGCTGTGTCTGTACACTTCCTGCAATGTTCACATACTTGATCACACATGTAGCATGATCTTTAAGATGTGATTATTCACTTCCTCTGTGATGGGTTGTCTCTCGCCTGCCAAGGGCTTTGACTACAATTTCATTTGGGTGTGCTGTTCCAACTGGTTTTTGCAGCTGTTCTATGTGTTTGGATAGTTTACGATGTGTAAATTTTTACTTTTCTGGAACACAGACTCTAACTTCAACTGGTGTGAAATAATCAGCTCTCTTTTCATAGTTCTGCTTTTTAAGACACATAGATCGTCTGTGTCTTATATTAATATTTCCACAAAACATATGACAAATCAATTTCGAAATACAAATAGCCAACTGTTGCATACAGCTATCTGAGTGCCTGAGTGTCTGAGCTGATGTTATCCAAAGCCCTTTAGCAACTCTGCTGCTCCCTAATGGGCCAGAGCTTCAAAGTCTTGGCTTTGTAGTATCGATTCACACACACGTACCATACCCCTGGCTTGGTAGTCAGCTGTCCTGACCTGCTGGCACAGGGGAAAAAAGTCCAAGTCACTTACTAAGGTTTAAGTGGACGGGTTACACTTCACAGTGTCAACTCAGATGCCAAGCATAAGAGAGAAGTCATTATGGTCCATTTTTAGGACGAGGTGCACTTCTAGCTCATTAGAGAAGTGCACGTAAGCCAGAGGCCCTAAGCTGGCGGCTGGCACTACTTGTCCATGTGGCGCTATCCGTTCAACCTGGGCCTGAAAAGTCACTGTGCCACATGACTGAGCCCAAGTTCAAGGAAACCTATGCCTTCTACTTTTCCTGCTCCAGAGTCAAACTACACATAGTGCATGTGTAAGAGATGCTTACCTGGGACACAAAGGCAAAAAGCTGAGCTGTTACCCAAAACTGTAAGGCAAGTCCTTAAAGGCGCTGGGAACACCTCTACCCCCAAAGGACTGGCTATGGTCTGGGAAGGCTTACTCCAGGGAGAGTTGGTTCTCATGTGGGCCCTACCTGCCTAAATCCCCATCTCTGGATGTGGTCAGCATCCCTGGAACCTGGGTTGACAGCAGAGGGCTTGCTATGCAGAGAGCAGTATGCAAGTCCCAGGAGTTGCTGACAGCAGTCACACCCTGGATGGTCTGGGCACTCTGGATGTGTTCCAGTTGTAAACTGACTAATTCTCCTGACTCTGACATAGAGTGTCTTCCACATGGTGTCATCTCAGGTTCCAGGGACCTTTCCCATATTTGTGAACGAGAGGCCTACGGAGACATCTAGGTTCTTAGTGCATGTGCACCAGGCTTTCTCGCTGCATCTCTGAGCATCTTCTGAATTGCCAGAGCACATTGGCCGCATGTCGGCACCTCCAGAAATCTGACAGAGCAGCACCCATGCCCCTGAGGAGTAGGGAATGCAAACTTGCTTTGCCTCAACCTTAGATACAAGGAAGTAAAAGATGGCTTGGGTTGCATTGCTTGGGAGGCTTCTCATTATTTAGGCCTTCCTTGGCTGTCATCATACCTCGCTTCATTTGACAGCAATTCAGAGCTGGGAGAGGCCCCCATCACCTGTCTCCATAACAAACCAACTGCCTAGAATCAAGAAGTGTGTTGATGGTTTAACCCCCTACCCTCTGAGCTTCCGGCACCAGTGTGCCCAGCCTCCCATAAAGTCAACAACAACTGCTGTGGGTAAGAGTAGTGCACCTGAGTTAAAACACCCAAGGACCATGTTTTATGGGCTTCCTTTCACTTGTACTCTAAGGTCTTGATTGCTGGGCAGCCTCCTTGGGTGTCTCTGGAGCTATCTTTCCTGCCAACTGCAGCTCTTCCTTGAAGCTCAGGATGCCATCACCACTACAAGGAGCTGGAGAACATAGCTGTGGATTTCCACACAACCAAGCTCTTCCAAATGCAGAGAAGATGGGGAGGGGTGAGGATAATTCAAGATAATAAATCATCCTGTTCTATGGTTTTACGTGCCTCCATGTGTTGTCACCGAGAGACAGTCTGATCAAACAGTGTCATCCCTTGGGAAGGCAGCCTGCAGCTCCCTGGAGGTGGAACCCACAGACAGGGCAGAAGATCAGCTCCATTCAACCTAAAAAAAAGCATCTTCCATTCCTCCATCCATGATTCTATTTCTACCAGGCAGGCTCCTTCTGAGCCAACGTGGGCCCTGGAAGGCCACACCCACCCCATCTCTGCCTCCTTTATTGATCCAATCACTTTCACTTCATGAGGACACGGTTTATGTCATCGTCTGTATCTGATAGTCATTTCAGCCTCTGAGATCTTTATGCAATGAAAGTGACAATATTTTCCTCAACCCACTTGAGCATCTAAGCAAAAGTGGGCAGTGAGGCACTAGAGGCCTGTTTAATAAGGGTGACCCATGGCAAACCTTGCTACAGTCACATCTACTGTTCATCTGAAAGTCCATGTAACCCAAAGTTCATCTGGGCCAGTCTCAGTTTCTCTCAGACCCACAGTGATCCCTAGAGATCCAGAGATAAGCCCAGAGTATGTGCAAACAGAAGAGATGCTGGCATCTACTTCTGTACATATTTGTGGGGTGGGCTTTCCATTGGATCAGCACTGATAACTCCAATCCCTGTCATGTGGGGATCCAGCTGCTCCAAGGCTTGTCCTGGGCCATATATCTAGCATCACGAGGCACATAAGTATCCTCCCATTATTATTAGGGACATAGGGACCCCTCCTCACCACCAGGGATATAGAGGCCCTCATCTTCATGAGGGACATAGCAATCTTTCTTTGCCATCAAGGGACACAGTTGCCCCCTCTCATCAAGGGGAGACACAGAGACTCCTCATCAACATCAGTGAACATGGAGACCAACAGCCATCCAGAGGGCACATAGTGATAGTGTGTCATCCTGAGTGCATGTGGAGACCACTTGCCATAATGAGGGGCAGAAACCCCTCATCTCCATAAGAAGACACCAAGATTTTCTGTAATCATGGGGTGGTCAGAAAGACCCCTCAGCATCATTACAGGAATACAAAGCCTGCCTTTTCATTGTAGAATGTGGAGATTCCCCAGGCATGGAGGTGGGCCAAGAAAACCCCATGCTATCACAGGGGAAGTTAGAATGTAACCAGGGGCACATAGAATCAAGACTGGTCCCTCTCTAACTACATGCTGGGTGACCTTTGTTGGGACACTTCCTTTTGCCTGATCTCAGTTTCCTCAAGAGCAGGGATGGTCTGAGTGAGCTCCGAGCTCTGCCAACTCCATGTCTTATTACCTTGATTGTCCGGTATTAACTCCATGGAGGCTGGCCATCTCAGTACCTGCTGCCTGCAGACTGACTTTATGAACCATCTGTGCATGGCCTCACACCTGGGGAAAGCAGGGTTTCCTTTGTGGCTGTCATGGGGCTTGGAATGAGCCACACAGCACTCCGTAAAATGGTTTCAGGTTTCTAACCACTTATGCTGGTGCCCTAGGTATTTACACATTTGCAGGGGTTTTGAGGTGTGAAGTGTCACCTCAAGTCCCCTGTACATGTCTGTTCTTGCTGCTTCCTGTGCTCTCTAGCCATTTTCCATGAGCCCATAAACTGAAGGTTAGTGCCAGAGGAGTGGACATGTGGGTGTCCCATGTTCTATGTTCTAGATGTTTATCAAAATTATATTGAAGGGTATAAAGACACTGTGTGAAAAAGTGGTGTGACCACAGGGCATGTTGCTTGTAGAATCTAGCCTGTGGGCAGTTTGTGGTTAGCATTGCACCCCTGCAATGGCTGGAATTCTGTCCTTTACCTTCTCACCCCAGAGCTCCAGATGCTACCTTTTCAGGGCAAAGAGTCAAGTTAGAAACTATGGTCGAACTTACCTTGGCCAATGGAATAGGCCCTAAAGCCATTACCAGTGTCCTTGTAAGAGAACACAAAGAGTGAAGTCAGAAACAAAAGATACATATGTCATGTGGACACATAGGTGACAGAGGGCAGATTCCCTCCTCCCTCACCCCCAGCTACAACTATCTGTAGACAGCAAAGGATGGGTGAGTCCAGTGGATAGATGTTGATTTCAGACTTCCCATCTCCAGAACTCTTGATGTTGGTTCTTTGAGGGCCCATCCCAGTTTGTAGAGATTGTTGTAGAGTCCTGGACAACCTTGAGTGCATCCCCAAACTGGCCAACTCAGTCTTGAGTAACATGGTGTTCCAGTTCCCTTCTATCTAGACTCTTCTTGAGTGTTCCCCAAACCAGAGATGTACTCATAAATCCCTTCCCACTGCCCTTGCCTCACACACCTGAATAATGAACAAAGTGGAAACATGTTTTGACAGATCATGGTTTACCGGAATAACGAGGCACTTCTGCTGCCTACTATTCTCTGATCTGCTCCACCATGCCACTTACCCACCCCAAACAACTGGTTCCTGGGTTGTAAAACCCCCTTGAATGATGGTCAGGCTAGCTGGTACTGACTTTCTTAACATTTTTTCAGCATGACTCATGATTTTTCTGCTGCTGTCCTAAGTGGACAAGCATGGGTGGAGGGGAAGCCTGCTGGACAGGAGGGGCCAAGGTGCTGCCATCCTTCCTCATAGTTGCTAAGATCTACAATGCAAAAAGTGGTGTCTGAGACTCAGTATCATGGCTAAACTTTGTCCTACCCAAGTTCACATGTTGAAGACCTGCCCCTATAACCTCAGAACAGGTGTGTATTTGGAGATAAAGGCTTAATGAGGATAAATTAACTAAAATGAGGTCTTTGAGGCTGACTTAATCCAATATGACTGTGTCCCTACATGAAACACCCAGAAGGACAACCAGGTGGGGACACAACGAGAAGGCAGCGTTTGCAGGTCGAGGAGAGGGGCCTGAGAAGGGTCACCCTTGAACTAACTTGGACTCCAGCCTATGAGACAGTGTCTGTCACTATAAACTATCAACCTTGTGTGGTGTGTTCCTGCAGCTCAGGACACCAAGATACCCAGAAATGACTGGGTTTGTCCAATTTATCTTTGAGCCACTGAACATCATCTATCACGGCATCACTGACACAAATCTGATGCTCGTTTGTGATGTCAAGTTTCCTTCATTTGTCTCAAAGACATCTCAAGCTCTAACAGTGGCTTTTGCGTCCCCTGTGGAATTCTGAGGAAGCTCCTCAGCCCAGTCATGCAATACATACGTGTGAATTATCCTGCTTTCTCCACCACTGGCTTTCCTTCTTTGTGCCTTATTGCTGTGAAGAGGAAGTTAGGGGGCATACAGTGTGTGAGGTGTGAGGACCTCTCCTCTTTATAGACTGCCCTACCCATGGGTGGACATCTTTATGTGGGATCACCCAGGACCTCACTGTACTAACTATGCAAAATCAGATATCCTGATGAGTGTTAGGACACAGAGGGCCTTTAAAAGTATGATGCTCAACCTAAACCAGCCATTTGTGGTGACCAGAGAACTCTCTCATTTTCTCCCCTGCCCATCCTCTCTCCAGAAAGACTTCACCAAAAGCAGGTGACAGAATCCCCAGAGGGAAGGCACTGCTGATGGGTTCATAATGGCTTCAAATAGATGAATGGTACTGTCATTGCAAAAACAAAACAAAACAAAATGCCACACAGTGTGAGGCTAGATGATCAGAGAGTAGAGTTTTTCCTGAAAGTCACAGGTACTGAGTTACAGAATGGTATTTGTTCCAAGGAAGCTGGAGCCCTGATGTTTCAAGTATCCTATTGGGGACTATTGGTGCCACAGCCTCAAGATCAATGACACTAACCCTTGAGAGCAAAACACAGAGTGTGAGCTACATAGAGTGGCTAAGAGTGCCAGCCTTCTGCGGTTTTGTAACATGAGGGGCCTGCTCGTTGGGGTTTCTGTCCCGCCTGGTACCCCACAGCTGGCAAGCCCCAAAGAAAATCACACAGAGTCTACATTAGGTTATAAATTGATTGGCCCATTAGCTCAGTCTTCTTACTAGCTCTTGTAACTTATATTAACCCATTGTTCTTATCTATGTTAGCCACATGGCTGGTA
>JAQHUG010000146.1:75817-86969 GCA_028555095.1 Dicrostonyx torquatus | reverse complement strand
TAACTTATATTAACCCATTGTTCTTATGTATGTTAGCCACATGGCTGGTACCTTTTGTCAGTGGGGCAGCTTACATCCTACTTCTTAGATGGACTGCACAGGGATGCCAGAGAAGCTTCCTGCTTCCCAGAGTTCTCCTGTTCTCTACTTCCTGTCTGGTTTTCCCACCTATACTTCCTGCCTGGCCAATCAGAGTTTATTTAAAACACAATTGACAGAATACAGAGAATTATCCCTCACCACAGTTTCCCAGCTGATCACTGGCTCAGAGGCACCAGAGTTGGTGAGAGGTCCTGAGGCCAGGCCAGTTCATGTAGAGCTGTTATCATGCATGGATGGGGTCAGGCAAAGGATTAAAGGGATGCTACATATTCCCCCCAGGTCAACACAGATGAGTTCACAGACCTCTAGGAGATTATCCATCAGTCTCCGGATGACCTTTCTTTCTGCCCAGAAGCAGAAGCCAGCCTAACTGGGGCCCCATATAGAATTGAAGTCATCTGGGTATAGGAATCCCCCAGAATGTTAGCACTGCATTACTCCAAATGGCAAGCCCTTAGCATCTAGGCAAGGGACCCAGCTGGTAGTCGTTGGTTCTGGTGTGCACTCTGCCTCCTTCCTCAGGGCCTTTGTCTTGAGTTTGTCTCTGGGTGCTGCCTAACTCAGGGTTCCAGAGTTCCTTACCCTTTGGGTGTGTGTGGGAGGGGGGTTCTAGCAACATTTGATGACACAGAATGCTACGTAGCTCCCTGATGAATTTATCATGGGAGTTATCAGGCTTGTTGGTTATGAAAAATCAGCAGTTGCCTAGCAACCCAAATTGTCTGTTAGCTTGAAAGCCAGACAGGCTTCAGAGCCAGAGATGATGGTTCCTTGGGAGCCAAGAATGAGGCTGCTGAGCAAATAAATGCAGGGGAGGGAGGCCAGGGTACTGGACTTCTCTAGAGCCTGCTCAAGAAAGTAACCAGTTAGTTGGTCAAGCTGTGGGCATGGCTGAGTTCAGCCACAGGAGGAAGGCAGAGAGGGGTTGTCTTCAGGCCATTGCAGTGTGTGTACCCCTGAGGGGCGGGTTAGCCTGTACCAGTGTGGTGCTGCTATTGGGGACCTGTAAGAGTCTAGTGTCCACTCAGAATACCTGGTGCCTTGCTTCCTCCCTTAGCAAAGCTCTGTGCTGAGCTTTAGTCCAATCCTCAGACTTCAAAACTTGAGAATAGCTTTCTCCTCCTCCTCCTCCTCCTCCTGCTCCTCCTCCATCTCCTCCTCCTCCACTTCAGACTTCCTCTGAGGACCTGTTTCCATATCCTGGTCACCCTCTGGGGTTGGAAAGTTCCAGCATCATCAGAGCCCTGTAGTATCATGGACCTGAGTCCAATAAAGCAAGAATCTTTGGATGCAAGTTTCATTTAAAATCAAGCTTGATTATTTTTCATTAAAAACAACTTATATATCTCAAACTTCTTTTCATTGTTGCTTTTATTGAAATAGCTCACACCAAACCAGGTATTTATAAAATAAAACTACATTAAGAAAGTAATGTGTACTCACATGATGTATTGATATATGCAATACTTGTACATAGAGGACATTCTTCGTACTCAGGACTGGTTTAAGACTGAGATTTCAAAAGAGAGAAACAGAAACACAAGATTTGTCTGCCTGCTTGGTGCACCTGTGCAGTTAATACATATGCCATACAGCCTGGGTGGAAACTACCATAGATGCTAGGGAGAAGTCTGTGTGGTAAAGAAACAGAGGGTATGTGCAGATTTCCTGTTGAGTTCATGATGTAGACATTTGAACAGGGTATTATTCATCCCCTTAGTTGGCTTTCATTGAATCATTTTTTACTTTTCCATCCATGTCACATTCATTCATCCTTTTTGCCCGCAAACTCATCCATCATTCACCCATTCACTTACCCATCTCTCTTTCTACCCATACATCTACTCATACATCCATCTTTCTATCCATAAATTATCAATTCACCCACTCATCCATTTATCTACCTATTCATCTCTCTTCTCTTCCATCTTCCCATCTATCTACCTATCCATCATCTATCCATCCATCCATTCTTTTATTTATTCATTGATCCACCTATCTACTTATTTTCCCATTCATAAATCTACCCATCCCCCTACCCATCCACCCATCCATTCATCCATTCATCTATCCATCCACCCATTCCTTTATTTATCCATTGATCCACCTATCTACTTATTTTCCCATTCATACATCTACCCCCTACTCATCCCCCCATCCATTCATCCATTCATCTATCCATCCACCCATTACTTTATTTATCCATTGATCCACCTATTTACTTATTTGCCCATTCATCCATCTACCCACCCTTCCATCCCTCCATCCATCCATCCATCCATCCATCCATCCATTTGTATGCCTATACACCTATCCTTCCATTCCTCCATCCACCCAGGCATTCATCTCCATTCTCCATTACTATTCTGCCTAACTGTACACCTCACACTGACCTACTATCCCAGGCTGCCAAGGGAGTTCACAATGTCTCAATGTGCTCACTGTCAGATCATTCCTGTCTCTGAAATTTTCCATAGACAAAGTACTCTAAAGCCAGACTTCTGGGTTCCAGCCCAGGATTTACTACTTCCAGGCAAGAGACTTTGAGGAAGCTTCATGAACCCACCATGATTATTCTTCTCTGGTGGCATAATGTGACTTCATAAGATATTGTCGGGATTTAATCTACCCATAAGCTGTTAGAGAATGAGCTTGCTGCTTGGTAAGCTTTTGGTCTACTCTGTCGTGCTTCTAGCAGACACTATATGGCCTGGCAAAGCCTCTTCTGCCCATTCAATCTTCTGTCCTCCACATCTTTGGATTCTGTACTGAGTGCATATGAGGTTCTATAGACTTTTCTCTCTGCTCTCCAGCCCTCTTGTCCACTATCGTCTCTGTGATAACTCATTTACTCTCCCACTGAAGTTCAGGTCCCACCAGTGCTAGGTCCATAGCAATCCATCCAACCATGGGATTTTGGAGCCTAGGTTAGGTAAAAGTTCCACCATGTGGAATGAGTCATCTCTATGCAGAGTCTGTTCCTGAGATGGCCGTTCTGGAGATGCATAGGCAGTCTCCTTGCCCATTAGACTTTTATTTCTAGAACATTCACTTTTTTGGAAGAGTAGACCAGCTTCTTCCCAGGAATAATTTTCTCTCTCGTTTTTATTTTAAGCTTATGAACTTTGGAAGGAAACAAGCTCTTCTTTAAGGAAGCACCAGGGCTGAAATGATGCCAACACCTGCTACGTGATATCATTAATAAATTACAGGAATACAGTAGCATCTTAAACGTCCTTTTGCTTGTGGCCATTTGAAAGGAGCTCAGCTTTTCTGGGCTGGGTGCCAGGGACTGCTTGTTGGGCTCTGGAGCTTAGGGGTGAGCTGCAGACCTGGCTCCTTTGTTGGAGAATAATGTTTCCTTCTGCTCAGTTCCTTTATTCTAAGCCTGATTACTCTCACTTGTGTTTTCCTGGAAAGGCAAGGAAATTCAAGACACCTTTTCAGTGGGACAGTTAAAAGTTTTACCATTTTCAGGCAAAAAAAAAACCCACCCCACTGTAGCGTGTTTTGATATCATATGACATTGTCCACTCTATCTTAGCATCAAGATAAACTGAGGTCTCTAGGAAGACCTTTAAGAATAAACACACACCTCAGCTAAGGGATTACCTCACACAAAATTGTCAACATAATCTGAGATAGGTGTGAACTCAGGCTTACACTCAGGTGTGAACATCATCATCATTGTCCTCAGCACTCAAACAGCACCTGGCACAGGGGCAGCAAAGAAGATGAAGATACTGCATGAAGAATAAACAGAAAAGCAACCACAGCCGAGAGCTGGCATGGCCCTTAATTTCTTGGTCAGGGTTCTATGGTGATTGGTTCCAGTTGTCAACTTGACTGAAGCTAGAGTCACCAGGGAGGAGAATTGAGACAAGGAATCGTCTAGATCAGCCTGGCTTGTGAGCACATGGTACGGTTGCCTTGATTGTCTTACTTGATACAGGAAGACCTAGCCCTGAAAGTGGGCAACACCATTGCCTGATCTGGGGCTCTTGGCAGTTGAACAGAGAAAGCAAGCTGAGCAGTAACTATGCATGCACTCATTCTTTTGACTCCTGACTATGGGTGGGTGTGGTATGACTAGTTGCCACAGGTTCCTGACTGGGGATGTGGTGTGACTAGCTGTCTCAGGCTCCTGATTGCATGTAATGTTACCAGCTGTCTCAGGCTCTTGACTTTTGATGTGGTGTGACTAGCTGTCTCAGGCTCTTGATTTTGGATGTGGTATAATTAGCTGTCTCAGGCTCCTGACTTTTGATGTGGTGTGACTGGCTGTCTCAGGCTCTTGACTTTGGATGTGGCATAATTAGCTGTCTCAGGGGCCTGACTTTTGATGTGGTGTGACTAGCTGTCTCAGGCTCCTGACTTTGGATGTAATGTGACTAGCTGTCTCAGACTCCTGACTTTGAATGTGGTGTGACTAGCTGTCTCAGGCTCCTGACTTTGGATGTAATGTGACTAGCTGTCTCAGACTCCTGACGGTGGGTGTGATGTGACTAGCTGTCTCAGACTCCTGACTGTGGATGTGCTGTGACTAGATGTCTCAGGTTCCTGCTACGGAGCCTTTCCTGGAGAAATGATCTGTGCCCTGGAATTATGAACTGAAATAAACCCTTTCCCCCATCTATGGTATAGGCTAAGGGGCCTTCTCTGATCTGGTGGCTGAGATGACCTTGGATTTCTTGACCAAAATCCACTGTAGGCTGTGTGAGTTTGGACAAGTTACTTAACCTCTCTGTATAGCAAAAGGTAATGTTCTTCTTACCCCTCAAGGGCATTTTCAAGAATTGTGTATAATCCTAGTATCGTGTGCCTGTGTCCCCACTGCAGATGCCCTCTCTGGGATAGAGCCCACTACATTGTCAACCGTGCTTCATACAAAACCTTTATTATAACCCTTGCTGATGAACCATGACTATCTTGCCACCAGAATTAAAGTTACCCTGAAAACGAACAGATCTGTTTAGCCATCCTCAGTGTTATCCAGCTTCCCTGTGCTGTAATAAATTACCTGCAAAAGTCAACTTAAAGGTGCAAACTTTATTTTGATTCGTAGCTGAAGTCCACAACTGCCTGGCCCCATTAGGCCTGTGGCAGGGCAGAACATCATAGTAGGGAGCAGATCTGATTGCTGCATAGCAACCAGAAAGGATGAAAGGATGAGGAGGAAAAGAAGAGAAAGAGGAGGAGGAGGAGGAGAAAGGAGAGAAAAACAGACAGATACATAGACAGAGATTGAAGCCCAACCTCAAGGCTACCCAATTAGTTTCTCTGCTGCTGTGATTAAAAAAAAAAACAGCTAGCAAAACCAACTTGGGGAAGAAAGAGTTGATTTCATCTTACAGGTTATAGCCTGTCGTGATGGGGGAAACCATGGCGGGAAGTTCAGACAGACTATAAAGGAACACTTTCTGGCTTGCTCTCCATACCTTACTCCTCTGCTCATTTTTGTTTTATTATACAACCTGGGACCACCTTACTAAGGATGCCACCTACCACGTTAGGCTGGCACCTCCCACAGTCATCGTTGATCAGAGGAACACCCCCACAGACTTTCCACGGGGCAGTTCTGACACAGATATTGTCCCCAGAAGTCAGCATTCTCAATGTCTTTGTCTTCGGTACCCACCCATTTATCCTATCAGTTTCTATTCTCTATTACCATGTCTTCCAGAAGGGCATGAATGCTGTTGCAAGTGTATTTGCTTCTGTGAAGAAGCAGGGCCTGTGCCTGTTGATGTTCTTGCACAGACAGGCTCCTCATCCATCAGCTACCCAATAACAAGAGCCCAGTGACAAGTGACAAGGTTGCATCATGATCCACACTGTGGCTGGCCTCCTGGGTAATACTCCCCCCTGGGGTTTGATTTCTGAGTCCGTGGTGCCTGGAGCCAAGGAAGACACAGTCTATTTCTTCTGGAGGGCCTTGAAGCCAGTGAGAGAGGTGGGTGGCCCAGCAGGGTCATGACATCAGACTATTTTCTATATTGTCGTGAACAGATAACTATAGCAGGTGGTCCCTGGGTATCCAATAACTGATAAGACTACCTGGCTGTTGCTGTCAGTGGTCACCACATAGCCCAGAGTATACAAACTTGAGTCGGATTGCTCAGACCCTTTCTCCCTTCCTCCATCCTTCTATTTCCTCTTCCCCATTCCTGTTTCTGTAACTTTCACCCTGGAGCCTGACATTACCATCCCCGAAGTATGCTGAACAGTTCATTTGGCTTTCATTGAAGACTTTCTGGCTCCTACTGTGTCAGCACTGACATCTGAACCAGGCCCTGAAAACTTGCCAATATTTTTGTTTGCAGTGCTAGGATGACAGGCCTTGGAATGGTCTGGCTGTCCTCCTTCAAGCCTCAATACCACACTTTGTTTCATGCCCTGAAGCTTGGAACACGTGCATCCTAGCCCTCAAATTGCCGAGCTGAGATTCTGGTTTTCTGGAGCCTTCTCCCTGATTACCTTTCTTTCTCAGGCGATTTCCTGCTCTGGGTCCTTTAACTTGCTCTATCCCATCCCTTCAGGAATGCTTGGCTTAACTCACTGACAGTAAGCAGAGTATTAAAAGGCAATTAGGGGGTTTCTAGAATGCAGCATGTGGAACCCCAAGGATCCATTCCCCAGCCAAATAAGCAATACCAGTGGAAATTTTTTAAAACAACCAATTAAAGTTTCTGGAAATTATCCTAAGAGAATTAAGCAAAAGAAGACACATTTCTCCACAATACCTACCAAGTATCTATAAGAATAGGAAGAATCTGTAATGCTTGGGAGACCACCCACCTTGTCTTCCCCTGCCAGTATCACAGATGTTCCACTTGAGATATCTATGGCCACAAAGATGGGCCTTTAACCCCTTGGGTCACATATAGCCTACACAGGACAGTCACAGGCTGCAGGAATATCTCAGTTCCACTGGCTCCAAGTTTTATCAGCTAAATGATCAAAGAGTGTGGCCAAGAATTGAGGCTCTCCTCATCCTCATCCCCACCCAGAGGCAGAGGCACTAGCCCATAGAGAGGACCGAAGATGTAGGGGCTTCAGAATGAGCTCACAGGGTTGAAGGTCCAAACCGGAAATGACCAAAAACTGGAAAAACTGGATATTTCTCATGAAGAAAAATAGTCCATAAGAATGTAGTCCTCCAAAGTTCTTCTCAAAGAAGCTAACTCCGTGTAAAGGAAAGGGTTGGCATCTAAGGTGCTCTTGGGAATACAGAGGGATGTAGTACTAACTAGTGAACTTTCCCATCTCTCCAAGATCCATGTGCTAGACAAGCATTTCATGGAGTAAGGGGAAAAGGCAATTGGGAGGAATCCTCCTTGGGTCAGTTTGAGTCTCAAAGGGTCCTCAAACAGTGTGTCTTATTGAATTTCTTATACAGTTTATTAACCAGGCCATGACAGGGCATAATTCCTGTGATAGTCAATCTTCATTGTCAACGTGGTGCAATTTAGAATCACTCAGGAGGCACGCCTACACACATGCCTGGAAGAGTTTATCCGGGAAGCAATTCACTGAGGCAATAAGACACAGCCTTAACTGTGGTTGGCTCTATCCCATAGGCTGGGGGCCCCAGGGGAATTACAATAGAAAATAGAAGTAAAAATGAAAAAAAATCAAATGAACCAACTTCTCTCTCTCTCTCTCTCTCTCTCTCTCTCTCTCTCTCTCTCTCTCTCTCTCTTTCCTCTTGCTCTTGTTCCTGCTCTCACTCTGCTTCATGACTACAGGTGAAAATGACCTGCTACCTCAAGCTCCTGCCAACATAACTCTCCTGCCATGGTGAACTGAACTCTCAAACAGTGAACCCAAATCAGTCCGCCCTTCCTTAAGTTTCCTTAGTCAAGTATTTGATGTTGTCAAGTAGAAAATTTACCAGTTCCATCCATGACCTATCATGTCTGTGGGTCATAATAAAAGCAAAGGCAATTTAGCAGAGACTCGGAGCAGAGGTTCTCAGGTGCCATCCAGAGAGAGCCACTGTCACGTCAAAGTGACATATGAAGCCCACAAGGGAGTGGTATTGGAAACCTCACACTGCACCGAAGAGGTTTCCTGAGGAAATAGAGCCACATCACAAAAAAGTTAATAAGAAACAGGAAAAATTAACCCAAAGGGTAGTGAGGAGGTTGTCTCCTTTTGCCTTCTGTAGCTATGATAAATACCGTGACCAAAAGCATGTTGGAGATGGGAGGCTCTATTCCATCTTACAACTTGTAGTCCAGCAGGAAGGAAGCAAGAATAGGAGCTCAAGGCAGAAACTGAGGCAAAGTCTATGGAGCAGCGCTACCTACTGGCCACTACTCATACTTATTCAGCCTGTTTTCTTGTATAATCCAGGACCACATGCCAAAGGTGGCACTGCCCACAGTGGACAAGGATCTCCCACATCATTCATCAGTTAAGAAATGTCCCACAGACTTGTCCGCAGGCCTGAAAGAGACTTAAGAATTTAAAGGTTAATCTTCAGGGACATAAGCAAGATGAGAAAAACTATGATAACAAGAAACGAAAATAATGAGAATGTAAGACTAATGTCTTGGGACAGGCATTCCCAGAAGAAAAGAGATGGGGGAAAAGCAAACAAAATGAATCTGCTAGAATAAATGCCCATGGAAAACTTACAAAAAGTATCTCTCTGCACACTAAAGAAGCTGCATAAGTAGTAGTGTGAAGGAAAGACACACACACAGAGACATGCCACCTCGATTAAGATGGGCATAGATCTTAAAGCCATCAAGGAGACAGTGACATGTCATAGACAAGGGAGTCTCGGTGAGATTACTACAGGGACTCTCAACGGAAACAAGACAGATCAGAAAGCAGAAAAACTCATTTCAATTATGAAATAAAATAAATTTAGCCAAGAAAACAATGTCCAAGAATATTGCCTTCACACATTTAGTGTTGGGTGATGGAGAGATTGTACAAGCACTCTTGATGCTTGAGTTCAAGGCCCAGTCTCCACATCAGGTGACCCACAACTTGTAAATCTAGTTTTAGGAGATCTGACACCATCTCTGGCCTCTGCAAACACTACACTCACATGAACACACCCATAAAAAAATACACATGATTAAAAATAAAATCTTTCAAAAGTATTAAATTCAGTTATGTATGCTTATGACTGATAATGTGTGTGTTATATTAAGAGGTCAAAGAAAACATCATATAAAATGATTTAATAACAAAAGACATAAAAGGGATGGAAATAAAAAGTGGAAAAAATAACAAGTGAATAGGTGAAAATACTAACCTATATGGTACTAATCCAATAATTGCTGTGAAAGCTGGTGGTCTTAATTCCAATTAATTAAAAGATAAGATTGTTTGAGCAATTCAAGAATTGGTATGCAAATATATATTAAATGTATGAACACCACTTTAAACATCAAGTATATGTAGATTAAAAGATAGGAGAAAATATACTATGCTGATATTATCAAAGCTATGCAGGGATAGTCCAATCTCATACTAAGAAAACACAAAGGAAAGAAAGTTACAGGAATGAGGAAGAAAAGTATATAATGATCAAGGTCAGTTATTAAGTGGAGTTTGGTGACATATGCCTATAATTTCAATACTTTGGAGGTGAGGAGTATGAATCATGAATTCAAAGCCAGACTGTAAAGCACAATGTGATTGTTGTCTCAAAAATCAATCAGCAAAAAGCAAATTTTTAATACCAATGTTCAACATGTGCACACCTACCTGTAAACTATCAAACCATGTAGGCAAAAACTACACAGAGAAACAGATAAACAGATGAATTATAGGTGGAGATTCCAGTATCCCTCCATCAAGGGTGGTTAATCCAGCAGGCAGAAAGTTGGCAAAGACAAAGTTGAACTCAGGAGCAATGATCAAATGAATATAATTAACCCCTGTAAACTGCACCAAGACAGGAAAATATACATGCTTTTTCTGCCAGGAGTAGTCGCCCAAACAAACCATGTTCTGCACCATAAATACAGCTGAACAGCTTGAATAAATAAATATCATACAATAACTTATCTCAAACCATAGAGTTAAAGGAAAATAAATATCAGAAATAGTGTAAATCTCAAAGATATATGAAATTTAGGCAATACACTTCAGAAAACACATGAACCATGTTCAAGTGGGAATTCATCCCAGGCAGACAAGGCTAGGTCAATACTTAAAAATCATGAAATGCATTTTACACTGAAAAATAAAACTTATGTGACTGCAAGAAATGGCATTTTGAATTCTTTCTACCCCTCTTTTACAACCATCCTGGGAAGAGCTGAGGGAGAGATGAATATGCTTAAAATATAATATATGATGTTCTCACCTGAGCCAGTGACCTCTGAGGGAGCAAGCTCAAACCAGCAACCTCCATAGGACCAGGACCAGGTCAGTAACCTCTACAGGAGCAGGCCCAAGCCACTAACCTCCTCAGGAGCAGGATCAAGCAAGTGATCTCCATGGGAACAAGCCCAAATGACCTCCAAAATTGCAGAGCACCTTGGGAAACACCAATAAACCTCCAAGGTGATGGGAGTTGTGACCCCACTCCATCATAAGAAGCAATCTGATCCTTGGATCCACTGGCATCTGGAAGAGTGATCATCAGAGACATGGCCCCAACTACATCAATCAGAGGAAAGGATGGGTAGACAACAAAGTAAGAGCACACTCAACACCACAAAGAACAGTGTGGCACCACCAAAAACTAGTGGCTATACAACAGCAAGACTTGAAAACCCCAATACAGATTAAGCAGAAGAAAATGACCTAAAAATAACTTTAGGAGAATATTTGAAGCCCTTAAGGAGAAAATGAAAGATTCCTTCAAAGAAATGGAGGAAGAGACAAACAAAAAATTGGAAGAAACCAACAAATCCCTTAAAGAAAACCAATAAAAATCAATTAAACAGCATGAAAGAAACAATTCAAGACTGTAAAACTTACATAGATACAATAAAAAAATACAAACCAAGTGAATTCTGGAAATGGAAAATATGGGAAAGCAATCAGGAACCACAAATGTGAGCATAAACAGCAGAAT
>JAQHUG010000146.1:9603-53455 GCA_028555095.1 Dicrostonyx torquatus | reverse complement strand
AGCTGGGAGAAGGAGCAGCTGGTCATACAGCTGGGAGATGGGGCAACTGGTCATACAGCTGGGAGAGGGGGCAGCTGGTCATACAACTCAGAGAGAGGCAACTGGTCTTACAGCTGGGAGAGGGGACAGCTGGTCATACAGCTGGGAGAAGGAGCAGCTGGTCATAGAGCTGGGAGAGGGGACAGCTGGTCATACAGCTGGGAGACGGGGCAGCTGTCATACAGCTGGGAGTAACAGAAGCTGGTTACACGCCTACGCAAGGCATCAGCTGGTCACTATCTGGGAGAAGAAGCAGCACATCACATACCCGGGCACAGCAGCAGGTGGTCACACATCTCCTTTACGTTTAGTTCCCTTCAGAGGGGATGGGGGCTGATGCAGCTCTTGAGAGATGGGGCCCTGGGCAAGCCATTTCATGAGCAGAGTCCTTGTCATGTCTGTCACGAGGAAGGTGGTGAGCTTGGAGGGGACTGGGTAGTTGGACCACTGAGAAACATGGTGGGCAGGATGAATGAGCCGTCCTGGCTTCCAGTGGGCAGCAGGCAGGATGATGGATAAAGGTGGGTGATCCATGGCAGTCCTTAGTTTCCCAGGCTGGGAGTTTCCACAGCCTGCTATCAAGTCCTCCTTGAAGAGCTGTCACTACATTGGGGTCAAAGGGTCCTCAGTGTGCTGCTGTGGAACCTTCCCTGCTTCGACAAGGTAGGCACTAGCAGTTGTAACCTTCCCCAAACCTGACTGCATCCTCCCAGCACCCCAGCTGCCGTGGGAATCCCATTACTTATTAGGATGTCAGCATGCAATACTGGCTGGTCTCAACACCAGAGAGCTTGTGAAGCCTTGTCTCAGAGAACACTGCTTGGGGTTCCCACTTTCTCTACCTGTAGTCTTAGGGGTACTGGTGGCATCACAAGGATATGCCAGAGCTCAGCACCTGGCCAGCACTGTTTCATGGGCACTGTACCTGCTCCAGCCCTTTGCTCATTCTCCATTTTATGCATATCAAAGAACATATGGGCACGAACTCCAGACCTCTCGGAATTACTGTCCTCAGACAAGATCATGTAAGTCAGCGGCGTTGACTGGTCCATGCTCCCTGTGTCGGATAGGCACTGGTGTACACAAGTTCTAGTATTGCTTCACATGTGGAATAAGGGTTCTGTAGGCAGGAGTGCTCTTACATAGAAAGAATCAATAGTAGGTATTTAATACTGTGTCTTTAAACAGAAGGCAAGGCTGTGATTGACCCATTATCAACAATGGAGCAGAGCTGGCAGGAGTTCCCCAACCTAGTCCTCACCAACTTCCCAGCACTCTGCTGCGAGCTGTGCAATCGACTGTGCTTAAAATAGATGTGTTCCTTCCAGAACTCCCTGCTGTGGTAGTTTGAATTGGACCCCATAATCGCACAGGGAGTGGCACTATTAGGAGGTGTGGTCTTGTTGGAGTGGATGTGGTCTTATTGGAGGAAGTGTGTGACTGTGGGGGAAGGTTTGTGCAAAATGCACACATTCCACTGCCTACAAGATGTAGGACTCCTAGCTCCTTCTCCAGCACCATGTCTGCCTGCACACCGCCAAGTCCCACCATGATGATAATGGAATGGACCTCTGAACCGTAAGTGAACCACTCTTTTATAAGAGTTGCCATGGTCACGGTGTCTCTTCACAGCAATAGAAACCTTAACTAAGACACTGTTCTTGCTGTCAGCATCCAGACTGGAGGAGACATGGCCTTCTAGACAAGCACACATTCACAAGTTCCATGTGAGTTCTGTGAACCCTCAGGTGGGCACCAGAGGTCTGGAGAATAAGTACCCAGACCAGCTGACTCCCAGCTCCTGACAGAGGGCCAGCCTTGGGAACCTGCTCACTACTATCTTCCATGAAAACTTCCCAACCTCTGCTACAGCCATGGCCCTCCCTAGACCTGAGTAGAGGAGCGTCAAGGGTGACAGGCACCTGGAGGTCAATCTTCCCAGCATGTCCCCACTGTGATGGGCAGGAACCTGAAACTACTCCAAACTCTGTGGCCTCCAATAAGACCCCCACTTAAGGTTTTCCCCAGGGGTCTCATTCAGTGCTGGGGCCAGTACCTTTGAAACCCACTGCTGTATTAATGCAGATTTATTCTACATGTGATGAACCTCCCTGCATGTAAGGGGGTGCACCCTGCACAGCTGAGCAGAGCCCGGAGGTGGTGCTCATTATGTATTTGTCTAATGGATATTCATTATTTTATTCATTTATCATGAAGCTATGCAAATAACCATGGCTCTAGTCCTAAGAAAAATAAATTATGAAAGAATGACCCAAGGGAGGAACATGCCTCCCCAACCAGGATCACGTGGTGCAGTCAGAACTCCTGGGCCACCTCTGATCTCCAAGGGTCTGGGAGGACAGAGTCCTCTATGCAGCATGACAGAGCCAGTCATGGCCGTTCCCCACATATACAGGTTCCCTTGGCCAGAACATAGAGTCCATGAAACCCATGTGCAGAGTCCCTCATCTTTACCATTTGCTATGCGGTGGTAGCCCCAGAGAGAACTGGACACAAGCATCCCAAGAGCAGAAGTTCATAGATTCCCGAGGACCCTCACCTGGATGTTACCTGTGCCTCTCCTTCAGTTGTTCACACTGGGATCACCTGGCCACAGAAGGTGACCCCCAAGATCAGAATCATTTAGGCAATCATGTGATTCCAGTATCCAGCATAGTACTGGACACTGCAGAGGTACCTGGGAGAAAAGATCATTTGTGCTTTCGAGTTGTACGGTAACTGTGGGAAGGATGAGTTCTGGACCTAGGTGTCACGTGGAGAGCAACATGGGAAGCAGGCCTGGTGAGGATGCTGCATGGAGTGAGGGCACTCAGAGCCCCTCTTCCCACCCTGGATTCCCAAGTCAACAAGGGTTCAGCTAGGCGTTTAGCTTAGGCCCAGATCTCAGGTACGGAAAAGCGTGTGGTGAAAATACACAGAGAAACTCAATCAATGTGAGAGCGCAGGAACTCAACCAATAGCAGCTCAGAACACGACTTGGGTCTCAGCCTACTCTGTCCTTTTATGTTAGTTTGGCTTCCTCTCACTTCAGCTATATCGTTTGGAAGAGAGGATGAACTTGGAACTGATTCTGTAGGTGTGCAGTGTGGACCAAAGTGAACATCCAATACAAACCTCATAGACGCCATGAGTCAGCAATGACTGTGTGCAGACAGAAACTGTGGGGCAGAACACACTGTGTGCTGTAGGAGGGAGGTGTGGGACAGGACACACTGTGTGCTGTAGAGGGGAGGTTGCGGCAGGACACACTGTGTGCTGTAGAGGGGAGGTGTGCGGCAGGACACACTGTGTGCTGTAGAGGGGAGGTGTGCGGCAGGACACACTGTGTGCTGTAGAAGGGAGGTGTGGGGCAGGACACACTGTGTGCTGTAGGGGGGAGGTGTGGGGCAGGACACAGTGTGTGCTGTAGAAGGGAGGTGTGGGGCAGGACACACTGTGTGCTGTAGAGGGGAGGTGTGGGACAGGACACACCGTGTGCTGTAGAGGGGAGGTGTGGGACAGGACACACTGTGTGCAGTAGGTAAGAGCTATGAAGCAGAACACAGGGTGGATAGTAAATGGGAGCTGTGGTTTCCAAGCCCCTCATTGCTTTTGTTCACCGGGGCTGCCAGAGACCACAGCACTGGCTGGCAATGCAAGCATCAGTCTGGGATAGAAAGTTTGGGGCAGCAGTTGGCAGCACCCGTGTTTAGCAAGGACTTCCCTGAGGGCTAGACAGCCATCTTCTCACTGAGAGTTCCCAAGGCCGAGCAAGTTCTCAGATGTTTGATGGACATGCCAGTCCTAACAGGCTGGAACAGCACCGCCACCTTTCATAACCATGTTTACTCTCCAGAATGACCGTGATGCATCAGAGATTCAATATTGAAGTGTGAGGGGACCAATGTTGGATCTGGAACACTCTTCCAGGGATGTCAAGTTTCCTAAGCTTTTGATGAAAGTTAGAGGATGGAGGATGCTTTGAGAGCAGAAAAAAGAGAAGGGGACTGGAGAGAGGTTGGAAGAGAGGGAGAAAAAGGAGAAGAGAGAGGGAGAGGGCAGAGGGAGTAAAGGGGATTGAGAAAGACAGGGAGAAAGAAAGAGGGAGAGAGAGAAGAGAGAAGGGGCAAAGGGAATGAGAGGGGTTGAGAAAGAAAGGGAGAGATGGAGGAAAGAGAGAGAGAGGTTACCAGCAGTGGCCATACGACTCATATGTTCAGGAGGTAAAAGACAGACCATGTAGCAATGATGTAGAGCACCAGAAACCTGACAATAGTGTGTGTGGTTGTTGATTTCAAATGTCAACTCGACAGAACCTGCAGTCATCTGGAAAGAGAATTATAATGGGAAACTGCCATCATGGGCTGGTCTGTAGGCATATCTATGGAGGGTTGTCTTAATCAGGGAAGACCCAGCCTACCATGAGCAGCATTATTCTTGCACTAGTTAAGGAACAGAACCGATAGAAAATGGGATTTATTAGAGTGGCTTACCATCTGTGGTTGGGGTAATCTAACAATGGGACTATCTCCCAAGCAGTAGACAAAGTCGTTGTTTAGTCCATAAGACTGGATGACTAGCATCAAGTCTGGTGCTAGAATTCTAGGGAAGTCCTAGAGGGCTGTCTGTCTCCAGTCTGTATTGGAATCCAATTGAGCATGGTCCAACACCAGTGGAGAATGTCTCAACAGAAGGATCAATGAGCTTGCTAGTGGGAGTGAGGTAAAGAAGGCAAAAGAAAAAGCTTCCTTTTACCATACCTTTTCATGTAGGCTATCACCAAAAGCTGTGGCCCAGAGTTAGAGTGGGCCTTCCCACCTTAAATTATCCACTTCAGGAAATCCCTCATAGGTGTGCCTGTCTGCTTGGGTCTCTGTTGATTGTAGATGTAGTAAAACTGACAACCAAGACTTGCCATCACGTGCCTTTCGCAGGGGTTCCTGTGCTGTGTGAGAGCAGAGATACGGAGGGGAGCACAAGCCGCAAGGGAGCACACATGTGTTCATTCTCGCTCGGCTCTTGTGAGGGTGCCTAGATGTTCTGCCTTGTCTTCCTCACAGTAACAAGCTGGACTCTGGATTTGTAAGTCAAATAAATCCCTTTCTCCCTTAGGTGGCTTTCATTCCATCACAGCAGCTGAAATGAAGCTAGAAGCAGAGTGGAAGTGGCTAGCCAGTGGGAGTCCAGGTGGGCTTTGAGCCAACCTGTGAGTACCAGAAACCATGAGCCAGGTGGGAACAGCCAGGAGGAAGAAAGTCCCAGTTCCACCCACTCTGAGCCAGCCGTGGCACCCACTATTTCATAGTGACCCTGGCCATGGAGTTGCAGGCTGGTGGACCTCAAAACCCCTAAAGCTTAGGGCTGGTGATAATTTTATGGGCAATATATCATATCACACATGAGAAGAATTCATAACAGGGAGATGAAGAAAAACAATTTATTAATGTTAATAAATCCTCCAATAAAACTTCCAGGAGGACCTATGGTGATAAATTGAATAATTACGAGTGTAATTATGACTAACTAGAAGTGTAATTTCATGCTAATGCAATAATAATGACACAAAAGTGTAGATCATGAATTTTAACTGCTTCGTTATTTCACATTTCCACAAGTCTGGACCCAAAAAAAAAAAAAAACCCTCTCAGAAATCTGATCAAATTATGGTTGACTGAGAAAGAGAAAGTGCTCTTGGATTAAATAGACATGGCTTTGATTATCTTTACTGGACTGCAAAATGGTCTTATGCTAATTAGGATCTTAAAGACGCTGCGAGCAGGTGATCCACAGAGCAGCCGTTTTCTAGTCAAAAGACCCTGGTTAGTGCAGCTCCCGGGGTCTGGAGAAGGATGCAGTACCAGGGAAAAGGAAGGGATAAAAGAAAAGCTCCATTTTACCTTGCAAAACCCTTAGGAGAACAGAGCTCTGGGAGTGGATAGGGATGTGACAGCAGGAAGCATAGCTCCACAGAACCCATTAGAACCCGAGACAGCCCAGATAAGCCAGGCACCTGAACTGGACAGTGGGTGGTGGAAAGGTAGATGGTTTAGGTAGCTCCCTGCAGGCTGGACACAGGGTCCAGGCATCAAGATTTTGTTTCTTGGTGTCTATTCTAAGATCTCTCATTCTTGAAGACTAAATAGAACACTAAGCATCATGCTTGAGCCATATGCTCCATTGTGGGCAAAAGGCCCTGCATGTCCTTGGGCTTTGAGAGAGTACCCCACTCCCCATAATGTATCAAAGGCCAAGCCCAGGATGACAGTTCTTAAGCCAGTTATGTAGGAACACTGGGTGCATGTCCCTGACCTAAAGGACTCGGGAGGCTCTGCTAGGAGCAGTCTCATTGGGTCTGGCCACCTTTTCTGGTGGTCACATGCAAATCTCTTGCGGTGGGTACGTAAGGATTTAGCAGGTCTTTGTTCAGCCTTGCTCCCTCTACAGCAGGAGAGATTTCCCCCTATATTAAGGCTTGATTCAGATGGGGATGAAAGCCTCCACTTCAAGAACTGGACAAATGGCGCCCCACATTGTTACACTCCCCTAGGCACTCCTGAATCCCAGTGGTCAGGTTTCCTCCCTAGGGTACTCTTGGACTTTGACAACAGCACACTCATTCTGATGGGGTGTGGCCTCACAGTGGCTCAGCTTGCTTCTCCCCAGTGGCAGGGATGGGAGCTAATTTCAGTGTGCTATCTGCTCTTCGTGCATCTTCTCTATTGGTCAGTTTATGAATAACTTGTTTGTTTTTTGTTGAGTTGTCTTCTTATTGAGCAGTATGGGGAGGGAAGACGTCTACTCGCGGTCTGAGTGCACTTCCTCAAAGGAATGCCTTGCCAATGCTTTCTCCTTGTCTGCAGCCTGTTTTTCAACTCTGTTAATGATCCCAGAGACCAGAAGTTCCTTTATGTAGTAAAGTTCAATCTATCTATGTGTTCTTCGACAGATTTTACCTTTTAGTGATGCAAGGTTTTAGCCTACATAAGGTTACAGAAGTTTCAGAGTCTACCTTCTGTATTTTAGGCCCTGACCCATTTTTGAATTAGGTATAGATGGAACTCTTTTCTTTTCCTTTTTGCCTGTTTATGCCAACTGTCTCAACACACCGTGTCTTGGAAGACAACCCTTTACTTACTGAATTGTTTTCGCAGCTTTGTCAAAATCTTCTGTTCACATATGTCCGCATCTATTTCTGTACCATCTGCTCTGCTCTGTGCAGAGAGAGATCTATTTCCAACATCTCCTTCTCCTGCCCAAAGTTGTTTGGGATACCCAAGTTCCTCTGCTTATGTGAAGTTGGAGATAAACCAGCCAGTTTCTAGGAACAGGCTAGCTAGGACATCCTCTGGAGCCCAGTAGGATCTAGAGATCTGCAGAACTGACATTAGAGCAAGTGTGAGACTCCCGAGTTCATTATCTCTCGTGTTCTTCCCTAATTTCTCTGAGTAGGGCTAGAGAGATTTCAAAATGGGTAGGGCACTGGTTGCCAAGCCTAAGGACCTGAGTTCAATTCCTGGAACCTACATGGTGGAAGGAGAGAACCTCCTCCTGCAAGCTATCCTCTGAGCTCCTTATGCATGCACACCTGTGCCCAAACGTGTTTCGTGTTTGCTCACTCATTCTCCCCCGCCCCGCTCTCTGTGTGTGTGTGTGTTTGAGTCTGTTCCCTCTCCCTTCCTCTTTCTCTCTGTCTTTCTCTCTGTCTCTCTGTCTCTGTCTCTCTCTGTCTCTCTCTCTCTCTCTCTCTCTCACACACACACATTGGGTAGGGAGCTAAGTTACTATAGGTTAGTGTCTCCATTTAACACTTTCTAGCTTGTAACCTTATGTTTTTCATTTACTCTTCCAGTCTCAGACTCCTTGTCTGTAAAATGGGACTGAAACACTCTATGGAGTTAGGGACAATTAGAGACACTGATCCTAATATAACTAGTTCAGAACACTGGAGTCAGGCCTTACCTCTACCATTTTCAGCAGTGTCATCTTCCTTTGCTAAACACTGTGCACATAAAGCCACAGGCTAGAAATTGCTGTTTGATGCTGAGCAGAAGTGTGGGTGCAAACGTCTGTCTTATTCTTAGAAGGATCTCATCATATCTTTCACCCTGACATTAGTTATGTTGAGTTCAGATGCCTGTGTTCAGATTTGTTTTCAGCTTTCTGAGAATCTTCTTCGTGGAGATGCCTTCACCTCTACTGAGGGCTTTCTTTCCTTTCCCATTGGTTAATAATATCACTGTGCCTCTCACCTTTATCCATTGCTCAATGTGCTGAGTTCCATTAACTGGCTTTCAACTGTTCAGCAACCCAAATCTGGCAATGATCTACTCCTTGTTTCTATATGCTAAGACTCCAGTTGGAACCTCTCTCTCTCTCTCTCTCTCTCTCTCTCTCTCTCTCTGTGTGTGTGTGTGTGTGTGTGTGTGAAGGGGCTAGTCCAAGCTTTTCTTTGTCTTGCCTGAAGATTTGTGTCACAGCAATGCTGGTCAGCATCCCGAGAGTCTGTGGGATTTGCTGGGGAGGCTGTCTGTTCTGGAGCTCTCCTTGATGAGAATCTTTTCACAGTAGCAGAGCAAGGCTGTAACTTCTCTGTTGTCTAGCTCACCATCATTCTACCCTGCTTCTAGCTGGTGCCTTGGTTTCTTCTGGTTCATCAGGCTTAATTTTATCTTGTCTTTATAGATTTAGAAGTCACTAAAGAAGATGATTTTTTTCCAACAGGGTGTGCATTGCTGAGGTTCCCCTTAAGACCTGTTCCGGCACCAAAAGGAGAACAGTGGTCTATGGTATCTGTATTCTGTTAAAAATACATTTCAAATTTCCCTTTAGAATTCTTTCCTTTATAATTTAATTTCTAAATATTTGAAAAGTTTTGAAGAATGTTTTTCTTGCTGGTCTCTGGCTTAATTTCACTTTCACTCACAGACAGCTTTTGTATGACCTCAATCCTTTTCAGTTTACAGACATTTTTCAGGATCTATAACATTTTGTCTTGGCGAAGTTCTCAAATTTCAGCAAGAGCATGGCTATGTTTTCAGATGCTCATTTCCCAAGCTCCCTCATTTAGATGCCTGTATTGATGCTACTGTGAAGCTTCTTGACACTTATTGAGAGAATAGTTTTGAAACGTCACTCTAATTCTAGAAAGTTTAAAAAGAACGTTTACTGTATTGGCGTTTCCTCTGCAAGACTTGGAGTGTCCTCTTGATGTGCGATGAAGATTAGGGTTGTCACAGGGTCTGGAGAACCATCCTTATCCTGACGAAACCACACAGTCCAGGTAATGTTTGTTGTATGGTGTGAACTACACCAGAGCTGGCATGTAACATCCAGGTTCATTATCCCTTCAACCATAGCCTCTCTGTGTTTGAAGTCTTTGGGTCATGCTTTTTAAAAATTTATTTTAATTTCCTATTTACGTGTATGTTTGGTGTGTGTGTGTTCACATGAGTGCAGTGCCCACAGAGGCCAGAAGAGGGCATTGGATCCTCTGGAGCTAGAATCATAGATAGTTGTGAACCATGGATGCTGTTGGAAATCAAACCTGGGCCCTGTGCAAGAGCAGAACTTGCTCTTAACCATTGAGTCCTCTCTCCAGCCCCTGGGTCTTGCTCTTTAAAACCAACACTCTTTTCATTCTCACCCCTCATGTTTACTGTCAATATCAATACTCTTGTATCCATCTTTCCTGGCTTTTGTTCTTTTTACTCCTTCTTAGGTCTTTGATATTTGTTAACCACCTTCTAATTCCCACCATCTCAGTCGCCCAGGTCTTTGACTACCTTGCTGTCTGCAACGGGGCTAACACTAGGAGCATCTGGCTCTCCCTCATCACGGCGTATGTTCTGTACCACTCACAGGCAATGTAGAAACAGGCAGTTTTTTCCCACCAATGTGCCTTTGCATTTCATCTGTGCAAGGCAAAGATCACACCTGTGAATTTGCAACAACAGTGAGGAACCTCAGCCTGCGCTTGATGCCACATGTCACCTTCCACTCCATGTCTGATGCGCACTAAAGTGACAGGGATCCATCACCAGGGTGGCTCATGCCAGCTAAGAGTCCGCCAATTTATCCTTAAACTATGTCCCTCCTCTCTATACTACACTTGTGATTTTTTTTTAGTAATGCATTTTACCCATGGATTCAGAGTTAAATGTCCTTTGTCATTCTACAAACGAGGAAGGGAACTGTAAACGTGGAAAACTTGCAAAGATGAAGACTCTTTCCTGACCTGGAGACTGACTCTGCACCACACAGATGTTATCATGCAATGTCCCGTGTCTGTCAAGTGGGTCAGATGAGGGATGAGGACAGATTTGAGCAAAGGGGGCAGCATCTTCTTCCACAGGAAAGGCCTCCCATACAACACAGTCTCCTCTCAAAGCAGGGACTGTCTGATGCACCATGCCAGATGCTCCTGCCTCCCACTACACCCCCATTTTCTTGGATGGGACCCTGAAACCACATGTTTTTGCCCAGAGCTGGCCTGGGAGACCCTCCTCAGTGGCTGTGCAAACAGGATTGCTCTACTTTGGTGGCTTCCTCATTTCTTCTTGTCTTAAGGAACCCTAGTGTCAACCCTGTCAATATTTTTCTAGAAGCTGCTCTCTGTGCTGACAAAGATTCACAGAGACACTCATTAGCAAAACCTGTGAACGGGACTCGCCACATGGACAGCTGAGCTGAAGCTCGAGAGCAGCTGACAACCGCCACCACCAGTTTGTGATGCTGCGTGTAAGCATAGGGAAGAAAAACATCACAGACAAGTGGGGACTTGGAAACTGCTACCCGTGTCCTTAATGTCAGATCACCCAGACCCTGCTAATGATCAGTACCCTGGGGCCTCAAAAGCACATACAACCCAAGCGAAGCCACAGAATGCTAGCCTGACTCCACTCTGTCCCCAGAGCCTTAAAGTATCAATGCTGGAATAGTCTCAGAATCTCTTCAGTGGTACCCCTGTCCCACGTTACAGAGATGTAAAGTAGGTGTGCTGCTCAGTCTCTGGAACACAAACATAAGTGAGGCCCAGAGTCTGGGACACAGATAGAGTCAAAACAGGCAGACACAGAAAGTAGATACCACTCAAAAGAAAACAGCCCTTGTGTGACAGCAAGGTCTTTAGTGACCTAGAAACTTCAAGATAAAAACTGAGCACTTTTAGAACTCAGGGAAGTTCTGTGGTTTGACTCAGCACTCAGGAATAACACTTCCAGTGAGAAAGCTAAGGTTTATCAGAAACTGCATGGCCATCCTCCCCACAGACAATCGTCATAAACATGTTAGCTGCATATCAGTAAAATCACAGCTCTATCAAAAGCACACAGAAGGGAGTAGCATGCAGACGGTGACACTGAAGGAGCAGTGAGAGTCAGCCATGGTCCCTCTTCCTTAAGGCATCCACGGGATTCTGACAATGGCTGGACTCTTGAGAATGACTGCCGAATGCCCAGGACCTAGGGCTAAACTGTGATTACTGAGTGGGAACAGTGAAGTCACACCTCTGCACCTGCTACCTGTGTCCCCACTGCTAGAGACCGAACTATGCCCTGCTTTTCGTTGGCTGAGACCTTCATTGCTACTGGAGATGAGGAATTTTTAAAGCTACTTTTACTGTGTGTGTGTGTGTGTGTGTGTGTGTGTGTGTGTGTGTAGGTTAGTGCAGGTGCCAGCAATATTAGATTATCTGGAGCTGGAGTTACAGACAGCTATGAGCCACCAACACAGGTGCTGAGAAAACTTGGGTCTCCTACAAGAGCAGTACGGGTTCTTAACTACTGAGACATGTCTCCCTGGAGACAGGGTTATACGAAATCACTAGGGTTCAATGAGGTCTAAGTGGGACTGATTCCTACAAGGCTTAGAAGGGGAGGTGATACCACAGTCCTTTATCCTTACATGTGGGGTATAACTTGCCTGTGATGCCTTTGTTTTACTTTCTAAAAAAAAATACATTTACTTATTTATTGTATTATCTATACATGTGTGTGCTTGGCCACATGCCCATGTGGAGATCAGAGGACAACCCCCAGGAATCTAGTCTCTACTTTTGTGGTTCCAGGGATCAAGCTGTGGTCATAAGGCTTGGTGTCAAGCATCATGATCCAGGTGTCCCTGTGGTGCTTTTTTTTACTCATGCTTACAGAACTCTTCCTTTCTCGAAGCCAGTACTGTGTTCCCCTCCCAATTCCAAAGTTCTTGCAAACTGGTGTTGACAATGTTAACTTCTCTTCAAGGCAGGAGGAGCCCTGCTCATGAATAAATGCGTACACTGACCTTGAAGGTCCAGTGTCCGGAGCTATGGCAGCAAGTATCCTGGGTTTCAGCCATGAGCCCACAGTGTTCTGCTTTGGCAGAAGGAGCCAACTGAGACAGTTGCGCTATATCCTATTTAGGGAATTAATAATCAATTAAAAGAATTGATTAAAAGTGAAACCACAGCTCCCCCCCAAATCCTCAGGAGATTGTAATAAAATATTCAGTGCATTACATTTTGTTTTCTTCCCCAAGCTGACATAGGAAAAAAGACAGGCTGTCTGGATGGCTGCCTACCAGAAAAGGCTTAGGAATCACCTCTGGGTCATGCCTTGGGAAGAAGCCTTTGTGACTCCAGAACCCATCTGCTCCTCTCCCAGAGCGGGCCAGGGCACAAACTGGAAGTCTCACAGGCTGCTTTTTTTTTTTTTTTTTGCCAAAGCCTTGACCCATTTCTTGGCATGCGTCCTCACAGGTATTATGGATCTGTCAGATACACTGACTCTTTTTTCTTGTCCCCATGTCCCATCCTGGCACATCACGCTGCTATTGTTTTTGCAGAATGCACTCACTTACAGGATTCTGCACAGTCTGGCAGGTGGGCCCCACTTTTGTTATTTGTATTTCTGTAGTGTCCTGTTGACCTGCAGCTGAGGGAGCTGGGGTAACAGTGAATGTCCACCTTGACACTAACGGATAGTGCATATTAGCAGCAAATGGACGTGAGGACCCGACAGACCAAACCTGACTCCCCGCAGTTACAGATCACCCGTTTCTATATTCATGCTCTCCTAGAAAAGACTGGCTGACTCGTTTTAATTATTTTCCAGAAATGATACATTTTCCAGGGAAATGTGTGTAGAGTTTATTTCATTCTTAGAAGTCATTAGTTTGTCATGAAAAATTCCCAGTATCCTGGGTGATGGGAGAGTTAGCTTCACGTGGGCTTTAATCACAGAGTTAAAGCAACTTCACCCACTCTGGGGCGCAGTCGTCTCAGGGATCGACTCCTGCATAGCCATTGTCCTATTTTCCCTATGAGCGAGGTCCCAGAGTGGGAGGGGGCGGGGTAGAGGAGTCCCTTTGAAGGGATTTGGGCCACAGCCAGCTGGCCCTTGGAAGGCTTAAACCTCCAGATAACTCCAGAGAATGGGCATGTGCCAGGCTTAGCTGCGGGGTTAGAACTAGGCAATAACACTTTGAGAAAATCTTCCCAGGAAGGGAACGCTCAGATGCAGCGTGACTCTGGGGGTTGGAGGACCTATTTCTAGTCCCGATTCTACGATTTGAGCTGTTTTTTTCAGTCCTCTCATTTGCATGCAATGGTCCTTACTTGTTACTTAAGGGAATATCTGCGGAGTGTTGTCCTGTGTGCCAGGCACAATGCCGTGTGCTACAGCCGACAGTGCCTGCATTGCCAAAGGCTGTGTCGTGTTCTTACACAGTCCCCACGAGCTAACCAGGCCAATCGCACCTCTCTCTACCCCGCAATTTAGGCGCCTACATGAGCAGGCTAGTCCCATGGACTTCCCATGTGTGCTGAGCAATCTCTCAGCAAGGGCACTTCTCCTAGCCGTCCCTCGGGTCAAGAAGAATCACTGTGAAGCCAGCCTTGCTTCTATTAACAACTCACTCTATAAAGACAATGTCAGACTTCATCAGCAGCTAGGCATGTGGGAAGCTAAATCAAATGGAGATGGAGCCCTCTGAATTCCCCATGCTGTTCTGGGAAAAACAACACTGAGTCGAGGAAAAAAGCAAAGCCACAAGAAAAGCCCAGGCACAAAGTGACATTTATAAGAATTGATGGCAGACCTCTGATACGCCCACGTCCAAGTACCTGCTGCTGGTCCACATGTTGGGCCCTGGAGACTCTTGCAGGCCTGGCTCCTGCTGTCTCTGTGACTTCAGGGTGCAGACATCAACTACTCAGATGCCAACATCCTGTGCTGACACCTTATACTCAGAAGGTACCATGAAGGCCATGCATGAGTGCTGGGGATGCTAAATTTGTCAGTTGTTGGTTCTTACAGGTTCCTACATGTCCAGGCATCCCTCATGTGCCGAGCACAGACTAAGAAACCATAGCTGTGCTCAAAGGAGCCTATTTTGATGGAGAGAGGCAGATAGCAAGCCAATTGAAATGTGTGGATTGTGCCCACTGGTGGTGAGGACACTTAAAAAGGCAGAATGCAGGCAACAAAATAAGAGAGGCCTTGGTGATGATAGGAGGAGCCACTTCCTCACCTAATGGCTCTTGGGCCCAAAGGACTTCTCAGACACCAGTCCACCTCAAGAGCATGCTGCCTTTGGGTGAGGGATAGTACCTAAGAGCTCAGCATATGGCTCAGGGCACAAGGAGCCAGTCTGCTCTGCTTAGGTGGGTCTCTCTTGGAGGGCTGAAAGAAATAGAAGGACCTAGACTGTGTGGCTAGTACTCCAAAGAAAACAGGGTCAAGGGCCAAAGGGGACCCAGGACACTGGCGTGGAGCCAGGAGAAATCGGGGGAAATGAGGCCGCTGAAATAGGTTTGAGGTATGTCCAGGCAGAACCTCCCAATTCCCCAACCATCAGTATATGAGCTAAGGAAGATTTCAGGAGGACCCATGTTTGTGACCTTGCAAAAGGTCACTAGAGATGCTTGGACTTGGGAGACACTCTCCTGAATAGAAGTATCATGTAGAGAGATAGGCAGATGGGAAAGGTAGCCTTGGTTAGCTAAGAACTCACAATTGCCATTTGGATACATAGAGCTGGGGATGCCTACAAAGCACTCATGTGGGCTTCCTGAGCAGCTGGGGACCTGGGAACAGTCTGCGGACTCTCTTCATGACCCTCATCCCACCTGTGCTCCAGTTACCCTGATTGTAGAACAGAGGAGACCACGCTTCTTTGAAAGGGAACCCTGATTACTCAAGCCTGGGAGAACTGTTAGCAACCAGGGGTCTGGATTGGATTCATTTTCTCTATAGGCCAGAGAACTAGAAGGCAGGAAAAATATCTTGAGCTCATCAGGTGGCAGCAGAGAAATTTTTGAACACAGCAGATGGAAGTTGAAGAAATGCTTTTATTAGGGGTGAGGAAACACACATGGACAGCAGGCACACAGAAGGAATGAGCCTCTGTAAAGTGGAGGTGGGACTCGTGAAGCTCAAGCCTGGTCTTTCCTTGAGGCCTGGAGTTCTAAGGTTAGGGCTGGCCAACTGACAGGTTTACAAGTTTGGGGTAAACACATCATGACCCCAGCTCTGAACCTGTCAAACCAGTTCACTGGCAGGAGGCCCTGCTGGCAGAAGAAAAAGACTACCTTTGTTTTAGAGGCCAGGCCTTTGTTAGGTCAGGAGGGTAAGGAAGTCAGCCATCTTGGAGGTTAGCCATCTTTATTTTCGAACCATGGCCCCTCTTCCTTTCCGTCTGCCAATCAAGGAATCTTCCTAACTTCTAGTCCCTCTGAAGGACAAGGGCTGCAAGGACCATGACTGAGCGTGAGAGGTGAGGAGACCCACGGGAGGCTCTATGAGCCCATGGTGTTGCTGAGGGGCTGTTCGCTACTGTTGTGGATGATGAGCTGTAAGAATGCTCCAGCTACACACATGACGTCACTGGCCAGTGTGTGCTCACTCTGAGGAGCAGCTAAGCTGGTGGGAAGACAGATGAGGACAGAAGATGCTCACAGACCAGTCACAAAGACTCTGCTTTGGAGTCATCGCTCTCCCTCAGGTTACAGGAGACATTCTATCACTTTGGTTTCCTTTCAAAACCAGAGACCAACTTTTTCCTGTGTCCCTTCTGCTAGCAGAATCCAGAGTGTCCTTGTCAATAGGGGCTGATTTTGGGCATCAGCCTGCATTAGGACTGCCTACGGCCTGTGTAGGACTCTAAATTCACTCCCTCTCCTCTCTACCCTTCCTTTCCTGCCCCTCCTCTCCTTTCTCTTTTTTCTCCTCCTCTCCACGTTCCCCTTCCTCCTCTTCCTTCCCTCTCTGCTCCCTTCCTCTTTCTCCTCCTCCTTCCTCCCTATCTTTCCCCCTTGGGAACTCTTTCAAAGCATTCTTCTGAGTTCTGTAGCTCAAGTAAAAAGTTAGTTTCCCATTCTAATTTTGTTTTTGAATCAGATCTCCTATTTCAAGTTTAATTTTATTGACAAAAGGAGATGAAAGCAGCACTGTTGTTTGGCCTCTTTATACTGCGCGCTGGCAGAAGGGGCATCCAGTCTGCGCTAAAGGCCTCCTATGGTTTCATCTTTTCTCTGCTGCATAACTGAATTGGAGTCTAATTGATTTTTACTGGAAATTTTTTGGGTTTGACTTTGAGGAGACTTTGCCCTACATTTAGGTTTGAGTTTGTTTCATGTCTGTTTGTCAACTGTGGGAGGAGAATGCTGTAAACTCCAGTCATGCCAGTCCAATCAACATTCTCCACACAGGATTGCGCCTACTGTCACCACCTGCCTGGTGCCTGCTGAGATAACCAGGCCACTCTGCCTTACATTGGCACTGAGAAGTGTCTAGTTTTGTCTGGACTGAGGAAAAATGCATGCCATGGTGCAGCTGTAGACGCCAAAAGACAACTTGAAGAAGTCAGTTCTCTCTTCCTAAGTTGCAGATCCCAAGAATAAAATTCAGGTCATCTGGCTCAGTGGCAAGCACCTCATTGAGCCATTTTACTTGCATTGTCGTCATACCATCATCATTACCACCATCATCACCATCAGCATCATCACCATCAGCATCATCACCACCATCATCACCATCAGCATCATCATCATCACCACCATCATCATCACCATCACCATCATCATCATCACCATCATCATCATCATCATCATCACCATCATCATCATTATCACCATCATTTAAAGTAAATTTTTAAACTTTTGGAAAAACAGCTGCTCCATAGGCCTGGTACGTCATGTTTCCTTTTTCTGCAGAGCTATCAGTCTAGTGGACAGCCTCCTAGACTCCAGGATTCCCCAGAAAGAACATGGAAAATTCTGAGCTCCCTGGCGATAGTCGTGGCATTTGGAAAGACTGTTGAAAATGAGGACCACCACAACCATAGAGTCAGGATCATTCTGCTGGAGGAGATGAATCAAAACTGACCTGGGAGAGCTGGGGACAAAACAAGATGTTGGTCTACAACACATCTGACCCAGATATTTGAAGTTACAAACCTGACAGTCTGTACCCCAAAGGAGACTCTCTCTGGATCATGCTGAACTCTCAGTCACCAAGACAGACAGCCTCAGTCAGTTGTATTGAGAACCCATGGTAAGGGGTATTCCCATGGATGACAGTCGGTGAGGACCATAGTCAGTGAGAACCATGGCTAGTAAGGACCACAGCTCTTGAGGACCACAATTCATGACCTGCAAGAACCACAGGGGCAGACATGGGACACCTATCTATCCCACCTCAGATCCTCTTCCCAAGAAAGTGGTTCAATTCACAACTCAGCAAAAACCATGACACAAAAATCAATATCAGGAATAGAAGGTCCAGAAATTTCTCTGTGGTCAGGCAAACAGGAACCAAGCCCAGGGCCAGGTATCATATTAAGGGCAAACTGCCCAAGACCTCCTCAACCCAAAAGCAGAGGACCCAGGACAGTGCCGACTCAGCTGTTGTCCATCAACCCTAACAGTGTGGTGCAATGACTTTGAGGTGTGGAGCCCAGCAAAGCAGAGCTGCTGTGTGTGGTGGTGTGCAGTGGGGCTCAGAATGCCTCTGTGGATGCAGTGGGAAAATGCAAAGCTGTGCCAATGTGAGCAAGCAAAGGCTGTTTGTCCAGGACTTCCTGTAAGTGGGGGATGGGGATTCTCTCTCATTCCTGTGCTGAGCCAAGCCTGCAGACAGTTAAGGGACAGTTGCTGGAAAGCTGAAGCCTAGGGAAAATAAAGCCTTCCGGGTAGCCCCACTGGAGCTGGTCCCTGGGGATGCTGAGAGAACTCACTGGTAACAAGGACTCAGCATGATTGATCAAGAAGTATCTTGCTTTGATGGGTTCCTTCTTGGATGATCAGGCAAAGATTAAAGAACCAGGTGGTCACTGGCCAGATGCCTAGGGTCCTGGACTGGTTGTCACACTCCAGACAAAAGCTGCTCTATTTGCCATACATGAGATGGTCCCATCCAAGCTCACACTCAGCCTCCAATGTTTATCCTCCCCTTTCATTCCTCTCCTGGAATGTTATGAAGTGCTGAGGCAATTTCAGGTAGAGATTTTAATTCTCGTTAGGTCTGCTTATGATATATTGTTTTGTAAATTGGTTTCTGTCTTTTAAAGTATAGATGCTTCCTGTTTTACGAGAGATCCTTCCTCAAAATCATTTTTATAGGGGTGTGATATGCGGCTTTATGAATATGGGTGTTCAGAATGAGTATAATATAATCCTCAGGTTGTTTCTAATTCCAATTATTATAAACAACACCGCCACAAACATTCTGAGAGCCGAATCTTGGCACATCCCATTAGCGGATGCATCGATATTTCCTCAGAACGAAAGTTCTTGAGCATAATATGAGGAGCAGTGCTGACAGCACGACACTCTCAGGCTCTCCTCCTGGAAGAGCACAAGAATCTGCACAGCATGACGTGAGTGGCTGCCATTCTGAAAGCTGCGCCACCACTGGGCTCAAAAGCAAATGCGGGAAAGAACACAGGCATTGCTGCTTATTGTTCAGCAGGCTGGGGAAATGATTGTCTTTCCATCGCTCCTGGCGGCTCCTCAGTTGGGCTTACAGCAGTCAAGTGCCTTCCTTGGGCTTCCTTTCCCATTTGGAGCAGTTGGACTACTCCTGCCATGTACCCAGCACATGCAGTCACTTGCCCTCCTAAACCCCCATTCATTCCAATCCAGTCTCACTGGTTAGTTGTGGGGACTCTACAGCACTCCCCCCTTCTTCCCCTCTCACTCATCCTCTCAAGCCTGAGGTCTACGTGTCCACCATTCTTCTCATCTTCATTTACTGATTGTCTCAGCATCTATCATCATCGAGTTTCTTTCAGACTGGTGTGTCTAGGTGTCTCTTTCTTCACACATTCCCCATGGAATACACACCCTGTTAGTATAGGAGACTGTCTAGGAAGCCTGTGCTCCAGGATCAGCTGATGCTAGACCAGAGAAGGCACCTGGTGGAGATTCAATGGGTGGTGGGTAGACCAATGGATGGATGGATGAATGGATGGACGGATGGATGGATGGGAGTGGGAAGATGACTATGAATGGATGGGAAGATGGTGGATGGATAGACGAATATACTGATGTATGGATAGATAACTAGATGGATAGGATGGATGATTAGAAATTAGATGGATGAATGGAAGAATATATCAGTATCTCTTCAGAAAGTCTACTTTGGCTGGCTTCCTTCTCCACTATCCTCTGCAATCACACCCCCATGCCCTTCTTACATCACAAGTTCATCTGACAGCTCAACACACAATCATTCCCAGGAGCTGCAGTCAGGTTTAATGCAGGTGCCAGTGGCAAATACTTGAAGTTCCCAGGAATTTTGTTCCAGAAGTCCAGTCCATGGGGCCTCTTGTAGCAAGCAGGAGACCCTACTTCCCTTGCTTAGGCCCATCTGCATCACCCAGGAACTTCCAGCTCTCTTCTCTCAGCTCTCTTCAGGGAAACTTTTTTTTCAGAAGATAAGGATTAATAAAAATAAAGAGATCCACAACCAGTCAACAGGTAGAGAACAAGAGACTGGCATGCTCAGGTCTAAGTGAGATATCTATAACACACTTCCTCACCCGGCTCCCCGAAGCTCAGAGAACATCATGGAAGAAGAGATCAAAAGACAGTTAGAGCCATAGGTAGTTCATGCCTATAGCAAAACATTTATATTTTATTTCCTGCATGGGTATGGGACCTTATGTCAAACATGTTAGGGCCATTGCATACATGAACTCATACCTGTGACTGAATGCATAAGACATGCGTGAGATGAAGCCAGCCAAAAATCCCAGCATCACAACATGGATGGGGGAAGGATTGACAAAGTCCCACCCGTGGAGGTTTGGCTAAGAATGCCTGCCATAGGCTTGTATATTAGCAATTTACGTCTGCTGGGGAAAGGGAGAGTCAGTTTTCCTCCAAGGATAAAGCCGCTGATAAGCTGCCCACGGCCCCAGTAGATGGCCCCACATCTATGTACATACTGGCAGCGCCAAGTGGGCTCAGTGGTGACTTTAAAATGAAGAACACATGAAATTATGAAGGAAGAGGCAATGGGGAAGGAGTTGGGAGGGTAGATTTGACTGAACACATTATGTGCATGTATGAAATGCTCAAAAAGAAACTATTTTTGTAATTGTATTTTGTATCTCATAATTGTACAAAAGTTAATTTTGATGTTACCAGTTGTATAACTGAATTTTTATATCTAAAAATGTATTCCTGAGTTCTACTTTTCTTACCTTGATGAATCAAGTTCATATAATATTGCTTTGCCCCTAAATTACTTTAAAAACAAAGCATATTGCTGATAACTAAGCTACCGCTCCCTTCCTGTCACAATGACTTCCTCCAACACAGTTGATGTCAAAGAGACTGACCCTGCAGGAGGATGTGTGCCTCTAGATGGGATTAGGAACATCCTGCGGCGGGTGGGGGGATCATCCTGGGGTAACCACCACAGTCGACTTGCCCAGTGCAGTGCCCTGTGACGCAGATGTGCAAGACTCCTGGTTTCTGCACTCTGCTCAGCTCTTCTCATTTGCTTTCAGTGAAGCTGTCCCAGGCACTCTGCTTTCATTCACTGGAAGACCACAGTGGCTCTTCTTCACCCCCAAATAGACCACAGTCCATGCTGGTTTCCTGGGAAATAAGCACCTCTCTTGAGGAACATCTCCAGAAAGATTGGAACATGCAGAAAGCTGTCCCAGCATGCTGTTCATCACTGTGTGTAGCCAGGTGTGGGCGTGCCCTTTGGGGTCACATGGACTCTAGGCAGTCCTCAGGCCAGTCAATGGGCATAGGATCTAGGGATCAGAATTGGGCTCAGATCACACTAAATTATAGATCAAAGTCAGTCAGAGGCACCCACCCAGTTCTTGAGTCTCGTTTGCTTCTGGTTTTGGGAAATTGGCTTGTGAATCTTGCTAGATTCACTTCTGATTGCATTCTGTAAGAAGGATCTTCAGTCACCTCCAAGACTGGTTCCTGGTCCCAGTGGAAAGAACTCAGAGCTGATACTAAATATATCTGAATGGGCAAATATGGAGAATTTTTTATGCATGTGTCTTACGAATGAGCGAGCAGGTTATTCACATCTGAAGCACTCTGTGTATATTACAGTAAAAAATTAGTAAAACATTCCGGTCTAAAACACTCACCCAAGATACACATCATCCAGCTCCACCATCACATTAACAGAACGCTCCAGAGGAGCCTAATCAATGTGGATAAAACTAAATGAGCATTCGAGAAGTCACAGAGAGGTGAAAGGGAGGCGGTGAGAGCCCACACTGGTGTCCCAGGCAAAAGTCTGGGATCTGAATGCACAGAGGTCTGGCGCTGCTGGCATCTGTGTTGCCCCAATCTGGGCTCAAGGCAGGCAGCCAGCATCTCCCCACATAGTATCTCCTGAGCCTGTTTTTCAGAACCTTTGGAAAGCCCTGTGGAGCACTCCTTTGTGTCTGCAGACACCTAACTGTGGTGACTTTTAATATAGTGTGATGACCCTAAGTAAAGGCTTCTGGAGTTTCTCAGGCCACATGGGAGACACAGATGCCCCTTTAGGATCCTGGATTTGGAGGCAGGTTTAGGATTTTGTCTTCATGGGGCCCAGAGTGCTTATGAAGACTCTGTTCTGGGGCTGGAGAGATAGCGCAGTAGTTAAAGAGCACTCCTTGTTCTTCAGAGCCCTGGGATCAGTTCCCATCACCCACATGGTAACTCTCAACCATCTGTCTCTGCAGGTCCCTGCAGACCTGACTTCCCTTCTACTTGTATGGGCACTGCATGAAGGTGCAGCCCCTATACATGCAGAGTGGGAGGGAACACACATAAAACCATAGAATAAATAAGACTCAGCCCTAGGAGTACAAACATTTGCATCAGTGTCTTGAGTTTTTATTACAGCTGATTCCGGCTACACTGGAATTCTGTTATTTTAGAGTTTCTATTGCCATGAAGAGATACCATGACCATGACATTTAATTGGGGAAGCTTACATTCTCAGAACTTTAGTCCATTAACATCATGGTGTGACATGACATGGTGGCAGGCAGGCAGACATGATGCTGAAGAAGGAGCTGAGAGTTCCTACATCTTGACTCACAGGCAACAGGAAGTAGTCTGAGACACTGGGCGTGGCTTGAACATATATGAGACCTCAATGCTCACACTCACAGTGACATACTTCCTCTAACAAGGCCACACACACTCTTACAAAGCAACACCTCCTAATAGTGCCACTCCCTTTGAGGGGTCTTTTTTTTTTTCAAAGCACCGTATCTGTGTTTCCTTTCTTCTCCACAAAAAGCAGCTCTGCCCCAATCTGTGACCACAGGAGGGCAGCTCCTCCCTAAGAGGAAAGCATGTGGCCCCCTAGATGTTGTATTTGTAAGGGCCTGGCTTCAGCCAATAGAAAGCGATGCTGCCTTGCCCTTCACTGCTGCAAAATGGTAGGGGTGTATTCATGACAGGGTGTGCACGGGGTAGGAAACACACAACAGTGTTCACATAGCAGGACATGCATGGAGTGTTCAGACAGCGGGATGTGTACAAGGTTGAATGTATACAAAGTGTTCACATGTGTGTGCACACGCACGCATGTGTGTCTGTCTGCATGTATGTATGTATGTATGTATGTACATCACAGGGCAGTGTGTACATGGGGCAAGTGTTAATGTGGAGAAATGTGGACAAGATGAGGTGTGTATAAGACAGGGTGTGCAGAAGTGAGCATGGTGTGTGTGTGTGTGTGTGTGTGTGTGTGTGTGTGTATGCGTGTGTGTGTGTACTTCCTCCTCCACAGCTGACTCCCCCATTCGTGGGCTGTTCCTTGAAGAGTTGAGTCTCAGCAGCCAGTTCTCTAGAGTCAACATGTCTGAGTGAGAAACAGCTGGATCTGGGGTGCTTCCTGTTTGGGGAAGCCGAGTAACACCCACTGAGGCTCTGCCAAGGCATTGGAGAAATCTGAGTGGTATACGTTTCCTTAAAGGAGAAAGTGAATCAGTGGTTATATCCCTGAGGAGATTCAGATTCTCGACCTTCAACAGAGACCCAAGTCCAGGGGAAAGAGCCCTGGACTGTGGGCAGCAGGTGTGTGGCCATGACTAGCTGTGTAGCTTTGGCATTGTGTTACCACAGTACCTTTTAGAGTCTTATGTTGGGCTTCTCCCTCTGCTGGAATGGATGACACTCAGAAACAACACAAGTGTATTCCACTCCTGTTCCCGTGCACAAGCTTCTTACTGTCTTCTGGAGTTTTCTGTGGCTTACCCTGCATGTATTTTGATGACTGTATTGGTTGTGGAGAACCCAGTGAAATTTCTCTCTTAAAAATCTAACTATCTACCCCTTCCACATATCTGCTCAAGTTCAGCGCAGCTGATATCAGTGTGGTACTTTGGTCAAGTGCTGTTTCCACAGTGTCCGTAAGTTATCCCCAAGATCATTCAGGAAGAAGTCTTGATTCTCAGCCCAAGAGCCGACTTGTCGGACTCAGAACCAGGCCACAAGGTTTACTGTCTAGGCCAGACCAATCTGGGAGCTGTCCATGGTGAGGAACAGGACTCCTGAGCCACATTTATCCATGTAAGCACCCTGAGCTTCAGTTTCCCGGAACCTCTCACACTCGGCAGAAATACAGCCCAGATTTACTGAGTCAGAAAACGTATTCCACATACTGAGACACAAAATGTATTCCACACGTAGTAGTACAAGGAGGAATTAGACATTTTCTGAATACCAACTACATCTAACACATGTATAGTACATCCGCATATCAGAGGAATTAGGTTCAAGAGCACCATCAAGGAAGCCAGTGTCAAAGAAGTGACTGTGTGCTGAGAATCCATCCTGTGCTGTACTGTCTGTCCCCAGCTTCCCTGGGCTCTCTCCACGGAGCTTGCTGGCATCCATAGCACAAGCTGCGAGTCACACCGCCACCACCATGCCAAAGCAGTGAAACCAGCTTGTTCAGAGTAACACTCTGTAAAAGGGCAGTGTCTGGGGAAATACAAACCTTTTGTTATGGTGGGCTCGGAGCAGGCAGCCACTTCCTACTGCTTCGAGGTTGTCGGTAATGGTCCACTAAGGGCTATAGGTGGCATTACTATGAATCTTCGAATTGACAAATTAAGTTTCAGATTACAAGATAACTGAACTATAGATAGGATTCAAATTAACATTGCTGGAGGCCAGAGAGAAACGGGTCAAAACCACTCATCATGTCTAAGAATGCTCCACAAAAATAAACTATGCAAATTCCTCCTGTTTCAACCACTTGCTCCTGCATCGTTGGAAGATGGCGGCGCCACACGTGGGAAGACAGTAATTAAAGGGAGGATGGTTACCCTCGAAGCTGACAGCTGGGTTCTGTTGTCCCTAAGTAGGACCATCTCAAAAATCAGTTGATCAGCTGTCTAATTGCTGTCAGAAATGAAGGTCTGAGTTCAGTTACTGTAAAACAAAAACAGACATTTCTAGTGTGGCTCCTGCAGTATTTAATTGGATTCTATCTGGCAAGCCTACCCAGAAGGTCAACTCAATTAGTCAGCAGGGACACCTGTCCCGGCAGCTCAGCGCAGCCATGTGCCCAGGCTCTCACAGTATATGCCTGCGCCCTGTGCACGCCTCACACACTACTGCTTGGTTATATCATTCTTATTGTCTCAATTTTCCTTGGAAATTTTAATTTGAAGAAAATATTTAACATTTAATGCTTATTAACCTGATGAGCCAGCCACATTCTTAGTAAGGTTTTTAAAAATAGAATAATTGAACTAGTAATATAAAAAATGCCCTTACCCTTGCCCTAGCCCTTACCTTTGACCTTGCCCTGATCTTGTCCCACCACAACCATCTCACACACCACTACTAGTCTCCTGCTCTGGATTCTCTCAGACCCTTCTCAGGAACAGCAATTGTCTCTTCAGTACAACTCTTAGCCTAGGCCATCTGCAGGCTCTGTGCTCTTTTGGTGGCTTGAGGACCTCATGGCAGATGTCAGCAAGAGAACAGTTAATTAATAGGAAATCACTGGCATCTGAGATGTAAAATAGGCCCACATTGGTCAATAATCTTTTCATATTTCTAATCTTCAGGCAAGCTTTATTTATTAAAATACAAATGAAATGCCAGTATATGTTTTATTTCCCCCATTTCTATTCCTATGATGTCATTTCTCTACTTTGATGTTTCAATCCCTCATATTTTGCTTTCTCCTGTCTACTTACTCAACTTTTCTGTTTATGACAGTGACAAGGTTGGAACCCAGGGCTCCATGCATGGCAGCAAGGTCTCTGTCACTGAGTGCCACCCAACTGCATCCTTGCCTTTTGTCCCTCCAATAAGCTGCTTATTCTCAGAACAGGCTGTTCCAATCATACCTTCCTGAGCACCAACAGAAGACAGTGTGAGGACAGGCTTTTCCCTCATCGTCCATACTGTATTAAAAGGCCAGAGGTGGGGTGAGCTCCCAAGGTCTGAGAAATGGGAAGAATGTTTGCTGAAGTATCTTCTAGGAAGAATCCATAGAGATATCAGCATAGATTTTCAAAATGGTCCCCATTCCTGTCCCTGAAAGATCCCTTCATTCTCTCTCACATATCTGGCCAGAGTGAAGAGCAGAGGGCACACTCCTGAGTGATCACTAAGAAGCTCAGTCACATTCCCAGGTAATTTGGTTATAAAGGAAAACAGAAATGGCCTGTGTCACAAGACACCCCAAACCCTAATCACCTCCAGAGACTCCACCTCCAAATGCCACTGTGAACTCAGTGACCAGCGGACACACTTAAACCAAAGCACCTGGTGTTGGAGAGATGGCTCAGTGATTAAGAACACTTGCTGCTCTTCCACAGGACCCAAGTTCACTTCCTAGTACCTACATAACCCCTCACGACCACCCATAACTCCAGTTCCAAGGGATCCAGCACCCTCTTCTGACCTTTCCTGACACCAGACATGCAAGTGGTACACATATATACATTCAGGCAAGCATCCATATACATAAATAAATCTAATAGGCACACAGAGCTTATGATGTTCTCTGGATCTTGAAGTGGGGAAGGAGCTGGCCAGGTGCACCACATGTAGAAGGAAGGAAGATTTTACAATGAGATTTTGTCTGACCACATCAGAGCCCAGATTGTAGCCACATCCTCCTCCCTGGAGAGCAGAGTGTCTAGCCCCTGGCTGACCTTACCATACTGTGTGATACTAGGGGTCATTACCAGAGGACCAAACCCATTGTGACAGACGTTAGAATGGGAAGAAGTGGAGAGAACTTGCCTGTATTCTCTGACCTCATCATTTCACTGAGAAGTATGAAGACAGAGACGTGAACTTAACCTACTATGTTCTAGAACTAAGGGGGACCCAAGCCATGGGCCCCACCTGCCAAGGTCATATGGGCCTTTGGGGTTACCTTTGTGATAATCCCACTACCACCAATGTAGCAACAGAGACAGCATGTTTTTACATACTGAATTTTAGTATGTGTACGGGTGTTTTGTCTATGTGTGTGTGCCACATGCATGCCTGGTGCCTGCAGAAGTCAGAAGAAGGAGTTGGATCTCCTGGAATTGGAGTTAGAGATTATAAACCACCACACGGGTACTGGGAACCAAACCTAGTTCATCTGTGAGAGCCGTTAGGTGTCCTTAACTACTGAGGGGTCTCTCTGGGCCCACAGACAGCATTTTTTAATAGGGCCTGTCTGGTAAGTCCTTACATCTGCTGGCCACATGTTAGCAAGTTAAAAGCAAACAGCAAGGATAGTGACTCATGGGAATGGCCACCTGTCAGTCCACCCGCCTGATTAAAGGGCACGTGCAAGCATGGAAAAGCTGTGGTCAGCACGATACACATTCTCTGTCATGCTCACAGGGTGGACAGAGAACAGAAGTGAGACAAGGATAGTGTGACAAAGGGAAGCATGGATGCCCAAAGGGGGCATTTTACCTCCAGGAGTAGTGTGTAGAACTTGATTTCCTTGCTAAGTTCTAAGAAGTCCCTTGCCCTAGAAACTCCATTCTTATTTATGACTCTGAAATTAGAGCTGAGCTGGACATCATCTTTTGGCCAACAAGAGGACCATGCAGAAGCTTGGGGCTTGTTTTCAAGGCCCTGCCTCATCAATAACATTTTAAATGGTTTCTAAATTGCTTCGTTTATTAAATATTTGGCATAAGGATAAAACATAGAATACTTTAGGATAATTTATTCTCATGGGAGGACTTCCTTTTCTTCTTTTTTTAAACCTAGAACCTTTGCAAAAAAAATTAGCCCATGATAATTGTGAGGCTCATGCTCATCCTGTGGGAGAAGATGAAGATCTCTTCAAACCACAAATGAAATGATCTCCCAGCATATTCTGAAAAGCCAGGAGCTGTGATTGTTCACTAATGAGCTGGTCTCCTTGACTGCAGTCTGTGCTGGGAGCTGGGGGCCTATGGGGCTTCCTGCTGCCTCCTTCCCACCGTCGCTGGGGCCTCTGAGCTGCTGAGAGAGAGGGAGTCAGGCAGCAACAATCCATCACTGTTTATGAGGGTGGCAGAAGGGCTGTGCTGACTGCTGGCTGCCCAGAGACACAGCCTCTGACGATGAGGGAGGCCAGCGTCCACTATGCACACGAGGTGTGGGGTACCAGGTATGCTTTCTGGGGACCATGTGCAACTGGAGTGGCCCTGGTTTAATTGCTGCTGTCAAGCCCTGAGCACCAGATTTATTACCTGTGTCTTTTGAAGCCTTCGTTAAGAGTTTGGAGGAGAAAAATCTGCTCTCCATCTCCCACCAAGATGAATGAGCCTAGCAGCAGATATTTTACAGCCATGATTCCTGACTATAATTTCAAATTTGAAACTGTGCAGAGCTTGGCCAATACCATATGGGTCTACAAAGGTGAGGAAACCACCTATAGGTTGAACTGGAGCCCAAGTCTTTGCCAAAGGCACAATTCCACTTGCAAGCACAGAGCCACTGACTTCTCACAGACCAAAGATGCTCATGGCGTCTGGGTTCCCCTGGGCTTCCATGGGTGCCCCTGTAGCAGCATCAGAGTGTGGGTTCCTCCACTAGCAGAGCTTTGCCGTGTTCCCTATGCCCTGTGTCTCTAAACCAAGACACCTGCTTTTCAGAGGTGCTAACATGGTAAGTAGTACCAAAGTTTGTTGCCATAGGCAAAGACAAACGTCATCGCATTGGAGATGTCAACCTGAGCTCTTCTGCAAGATGTAAAAGTCGCCGCCTTTGAGAATGTGTAGGGTGATGGTTCTTGGTTACTGTGGCTAGGATAGGTCTGGGTCTGGAAATTGGGTCCCCCAGATCTGTTCTTCCCTTCCAGTTAGTGTTGATTTAGCTCTTCTGAAGCACTTGAACTTTACAGGAATTTCATAATTGTCCTGTCTATTCATTAAAAGGGAGATTTGTCAGGAACAGCAATGAATCTGTCTGTCAATTTGTGGCGAATCCTCATGCTTTCTCTTTTGCATTTTCTATTCTCTATAATTTTCTTTCATCTTCTTATTTTCTTCCTTTGACTTAGCTGTGATATCATCTAGAGGAAAACTGAAGAGTTATTTTTTGCAAATTTTCTTGTTTTTAAAAATTTCAAATTACATTTTTATTTACTTTGTATGTAAGAGTAATTTGTAATGAAATATAAATGAAATCATTGACTTTGTGGAGGAGAGGAGTATTTGCATGCCACAGGATGCCAGAAGAGGTTGGAAAACAACTTACAAGAGTCTTTTCCTCCCAACTCATAAGTTGTGGGGTTTGAACTTGCATCATCAGGCTTGGCTGCAAGCACCTTTGCATACTTAGCTATCCTGGCAGCCCCACCTAACTTTCTTCTTTTTAATACAAGTCTTTCATCTATAATTGTCCCTCTCCATACCAAATCCCACTCAGCATCTTTGAAAAATAGATATACGGTCCCTTCTGTGGTTCAGCACATTAAGCCTTCTCATAAATATCAAAACATTTCCTGATATTATTTGTGATTTCTTCTTGAAATTGCCAGGTGTTTGGGGGAGGTGTCATTCAATTTCCACACAGCTGTGGATCCCCCAAACGAATTTCCTCATGCTATTGATCTCTCCTGCTATTCCACTGTGGCTGGAGGGACAACTTTGTGGGGATGCAAACCTCTTCTACTTGCCAAGATTTGTTTTGTGCCCTGAAGCACATCCTATTCTGGAAAACAGTTGGTGAGCCTTAAAGAAATAGCATACTTCTGCCCTGCTTGTGGGCAGAGCATCCTCCAGATACCCCTGTGGGTCACTGAACCTGTCTCTGTGTCCTCATTGAGCCTCTGTTCACTCACTTCATCCCTTGGTGAAAGTGGAACATTCGATCGTCTTGCTTTTAGAGTTGGCCTGCCTCTCTCCACTTCTGCCACACCCTCTGCTGCTACTCCCTCTGTGGAGGGCTTCATTTTTAAAGCACATGTGTGCCAGGATAGCTCTGTATCCTCAGTGGCATCTGTCATGGTCAGGTTTAATTGTCCACTTGACAGTGTAGAGACATTTGGGAAGAGAGTCTCCAAGAGGGATTGTCTAGATCAGGCTGGTCTGTAGGGATGACTGGGGCAGGGAGTGGTGCGGGTGTTGTCTTCCTCTGTTCTAAAGCCGAAAATGTGCATTGCTTCCCCAGTTAGGGCTGTTTAATAGTAGAGAAAGCAACCTGAGCAATGAGCATGCACTGCTGCGTTCTCTTCCTGTTCTTGTCTGTGCATGCAATGTGATGGGCATCCCACCATCCTACCTTTCCTGCAACAATGGACCATAACCTGTAATCATAAGCTAAAATAAATCCTTCCCCCCAGTTATGTTTGTTTGGGGAGACAGGGTATTTTATCATAGGAATAGAAATAAAACTAGAACAGTGTCTGTAAAAGGGACTTATCCTTGTTAAACACTTTCTTCAGTGTCTATGGCACTTGCCGTTCTGTAAGTAGTCCAGCCCCTTTGGAGACGGCTGCACGTTTTAATTCATCTGCCCCTTCAGAGCCAGCTGCAGACAGCATCTACTGCAAACCTGCAAACGGCATCAGTCAGATGCCGTTTTTGTCCCATGTATTCAGTATTGTATTTTTGTAGTAAATAGGTATTTTTCTAGGGCACCTTTGTGCTTTCCTTGTCATTTCCCCCATATGTTATTTCGAGTAATTTTCTTGCTTGTGTTTCCCTGAGGGATAAATTAATATCTTCATTTATATCCCCACATTAGAATAAAACCAGTTTGACTTTTAGCAGAATTAGAAAGTCTTTGCTCCAACGAGCTCTCCCTCCACACATATACTTTGTGGGCTACTCTTTTCAAACAACTCACACCTTACTGCATTGATTGCCTATCATCATGGTTTATAACTATTGCTATATCAGGTAGGGGGAAACACAAGCAAAAACGTCCACTGGCACAGGTGCTTGCGTGTTTGCCTTCCCTGGATTTCTTGCCCCCACCTGTGGATTTGAGTCGTTGCCTGAATCCTTCAATTCCAACCTGAAGAGCTCGTCCTAGTGGTGCTGTGGCAATGGGTGTCCCTCAATTGCTTTACTCTGGGATGTCTGAATTTCTCCTTCAGTTCTGAAGGTTAGTTTTGCTGGGAATGGAAGCTTTGTTGATAGATTTATTCTTGCAGGGCTGTACTATCTCAGCCCACAGCCTTCGGGCAGCTGCTTCGTTGCAGCTGCTGTTGACCCACAGGCCATCTCTCCCCTGCTGACCCAAGGGTCCTTCTCCACCTTTGACTTTTAGAACTTGAGGATGATGTGAGTCATGTGTAGATCGTTTCACAGTCCCCTGACTCACAACGCTCTGAGATCTTTGGTTCTGTATGTTTTGCTTTGCCTTTGCTTCATCCAGCATATTTGCATTAAGTTTTGACAATTACTCTTAAATTTTCCTTCCTGGATCTAGTGAGGTGGCTCAGTGGGAAAGCTTTGCTGTGCAAGACTGACCACAGGGAGTTGATTCCAAGAACCCACATAATGATGGAAAGAAAGAGCTCAATCCACCGAGTTGTCCTCTTGACTTCCATTTGTGTGCACACACATAAACCTTCTTCCCTGCCCTTTCTCTCCTCTCTCTCCTCCTCCTCATATGCTCAGCAACACACCACACATCCCTAAGCCTCTGCTCAGTCCTTTTTTATTATTACTATTTGTTAGTTTTCTTCAGAAGGACAAGCTCCACTCACCCACCTGCCTGCCAGCTTGCTGACATTCCCCAGAATTCTAGAGTCTACCGTGGTAAACTGCTAAAGAACTTTCCCTTCTAGCATTGCATTTTTCAACTCTACCGTTCTAAAGGACCAGCTTCTATGTCCACTCTCAGATTCTCTATTTGATGAAATGAGTTTCGTTCAGTTTTTAGTCATGATTGTCTTTTCTTCTCTGAACACACTTGAAGCATGTGATTTGAGGTCTTGGGCTAGTTTCCCTGCATCTGAACCACAATTTATTGTTGGTTCTCGTGCCTCATGTAATCATTCTTGAAACCTGAACATTAACTAGTATGTGACAACAGGAAATTCAAATCTCCCTTCTCCTGGGATGGAGTGCTTTCTGGTTTTGTTGTCATTGCTGGACAACTTGTAAAAACTTTGCTATGTGAGGTTTGTATTCCTTGTCCCATTTGACCTTTGAAGGCTCTGTTTGATTGGTTCTGAGTCAGCTAATAACTGGCAGAGGTCTAGGCCTCCTCATCTCTGTGAGGGGGCTATGTATACACTCAGCCAGGCCTTCCGCACTCAAGTCTCTTCAGTTCTGCCTTTGCCTTCACTTCCTCCATGTGCAGAGCCTCCAGGCCAGTGGGGGCCGAAAGAGCAAGGACTCCTCAGACCTTCCCTGAGAACTCTCACAAAACCCTACACATGCACTAGCACTCCGGATTCCCAAGACCCCATCAGAATCTTTCCAAATCCCAGTGGCCCACTGGGTCCCCATATTTTCTTCTCAGGCTTTCTAGTTAGTCTGGTTTTTATGTCAACTCTTATCCCCTGTGTCTGGCAGATAGAAAGTCAATTTCTTCCAGTTGTTTTCAACAAACACCTCCAGAGAAAAGCTTTTGTAGTGAGAGTCAGGTCAAATAAAGACGTGCTTGCTGGTGAGATTCTCCAGGAACCTGTAAGGTCCAGCTTCCGTGTCCTCTGAAGACAAGGTGTGGAGGGGAGCTCTGGCTGTGTGGGGCTGGGGCTGGCTGCCCTTCTGTGGGGCTGGCTGCAAGGTTTCCTTGTAATCTCATGGCAGCTGGGAGCTTCAAAAGGGAGCAAGTGGCAGTGAGTGACACCACACTTCCTGGTCGGTGACTATTTGTGCATCCACTGAAAGGGACTGAGAACTGAAGTCACTATAAGCAGCTCTGAGGCCCTGAGCCCAAGGTGGGCCTGGTAGGACGAGCAGGAGATAAAGTCATTGGAAAAGTGGAACAGAGTGAGTAAGAGGGGAACAAGAAAGAGTGAGAGAGAGAGAAACATAGAAGAGGAAGAGAGAAACACACACAGAGAGAAACGGGGGGAGAGAAAAAGAGAGAGAAATAGAGGGGGAAGAGAGAGAAACAGAGACAGAGACAGGAACAGAGAGAGACACAGACATAGACAAAAACAGAGAGATAGGAGAGGGAAGGAGAGACAGAAACAGGGAGGGGGAAGAGAGAAAGAGAAACAGAGAGAGAGAAACAGGGGGTAAAGACAGAGAGAGAGAAACAGAGACAGAGACAGGAACAGAGAGAGAGAGAGGAAGAGAGAGAAACAGACAGAGACAAAAACAGAGAGAGAGGAGAGAGAGAGAGGTCTGGGGCCCCAATCCACTGTAGAGAAGCTGATCTCACTGAGAGAAACAGGACCCATGAAAGATTTGACAAAAGTGATGGAGAACACCCTCTAGGCAGGAGAGTGGAAGCTGAGGGTCTGTCCAGGTATTCATTATAGCACCCTGACAGGAGTCCAGTACCTAAGCACCTCAGATGACTAGACAGGTTCAGATGTAGACACTTTTGAAAAGTCTAGCCCTCGGGATGGATTGAACGCAGTATCTGAGGAAAGAATCCTCCACTTTGACCTAAACACCTGGAAGGAGGGAGCCATGGGGATGGAAGTTCAGTATGGGTGCTAACTTAGTGAGAGCTGTCTGCAGCACAGCAGGGGGAGTGGAAAAAGGGGAGGTTGGTGTGCAAAGCCACAAGATGGGCTTAAAGGGGAACCTCAGAAGTTGGAGCCTGCATGTCTGAGAAACAAGGAGCCAGAGTAAGTCCATGTCTGTCATTCCCTCATTCAGAGTTGTGTGACTCGGTTTCCTCAGCTTCACCAGATACAGAAGCCAGCTTTTGTGTCACTGTGGCTGAAATCCAGTGACCCCTTGTTGAATAAAGCACAGGCATACATGTTACTGTGGTCATTTTTAGCAGGCATGGCTTGAGTAGGTAACCTTTTCTCCTGTGGGTTGGCCTTGACCAATCACCAGCCTGAAGTTCCCAGAAGAGCTACTTCTCTGGGCTGCAGATACCACTGGTGTCTCCGTTTCCAGCTTGCCCTGATGATTCTTGTTAAGTCTGTATGGCCTCCTGGCCAAGGCGACAAGGGCCAGATACATTGATGGGCAAGAAACCCCTCCGAGAGGACCAAGCCCTAGATAGGAAACCTTAGGGAGGGGGAATGAGAAGACATGGGTCAAAGAAAGAACTTAAGGACCTGCCTTTTGCCATCTGTGGTAATTCCTTGAAATAAGTCCTTTCCTTACAGAAATATTCTATGGGTCTGTATGCCTTTAAGAGCCCTGAACCATGGGTCTGCCAAGGTTGTACCTTCCCATCTGTTGCTAGAACCTGGCCAAAGCAGAAATGAAAGTCTTTACAAGCAAGGCAAACAACAGAGGTTGGAGTGAGTTTCATCTTCACCATTCTCTTCCCTCACAGTTGCTTCCTTTGAGCAGATCTTGTCCTCAAACAAGGGGTCTGTCTTCAATCTGTTCTTGTGACCTGAACCTCCTTTGTCCCTCTCAGGGCTTCCTCCCTGGAGATGAGTCCTCTAGATTTTCTCCTTCAGCCTCTGACCTACTCCTATTGACGATGGTCAAAAGAGCCACCTAAACCTAGCTAAGAGAGATGTGGCACATGGCCACATTAACTATAATCTCAGCTTCCTAATGGTCAGCTCCCTACCAAAGCAATGGTTTCAGAGTTAGGTGCAGAAACTGGTAACATACCACCTGAGTGGGACAGGTGTCTGACCTATAGTGGACCAAATTCACATTGTCTCATTCACAGGCCACAGGACAAGGCAAGATGGGAGAGGCATTGGGCTTTGGAGAAGGCAGCTGGATTCCTTCATTTCCAGGTGATGATGTCCCCTAGCCACCAAGTTGAAAGTCTTATTGTGGCCTGGGAGAAGGTGTCTCACAGACAATCAGCAGATTGGTGGCACCTACAAAAAAATAATGTCATGAGAAGAGAAGATACCTTTTCATGAGCCTACTGCTGAGATACACTGAGCAAGATATTCTCCAATGCAAAGAGGACATGTTTGGAGAAAAAGAAGGAGGTGAACATAATGATGAAAGACAGAAAACCTGCCAGTGTGCAGGGCTCCGAGTCTGGGATGCCGGAAAGGCATGTGTGGTCCTAGACAGTTCTGCGTGCATGCGCCACCAGAGGGCTGGACCTGCCAGCTTCATGTTGGCATGGAATTGCAAATGAATGCAACATCAGATCCCACTACCTAATTGGGAGGACAGCCAGAATGCTCAGCTCTGACACCCTAGCAATCACTGCTAGAATGGAGCCCAGGTTGCTGCTCAGGCCATGCCCACCAGCAGCAATCTCTTGCTTACAACTGCTGGAAATGACATGGAAGCCCCTAGGAGAGTTGTCTATGAAGCTCTAACCCTTCCACAGGTACAAAGATTTTAGGATAATATCATTTTTGCTTCCCAGGGGAATTTTATGGATTTCAAGTTGCTGGACTCCTGAAATATCCATCAGGGTTACGGGAATAATGGGTATATCCCAACTAGGCATGACCCTGATCCCCACTTCTGCCATACTTTAGGAGTTGTACGTTCCTTCCTGTTGATTGAAGACTCCTTTCTGCCTCCCCTGTTCTGCAGATGAGGTATCTACCCTATGATAGGGGCTCCTACTTATTCTCCATCTCACTCTTTCTCATGGCTGCAGTGTATTGACCCACAGTGTGTGTACCTGGCTCCTATGTGTGCACCCAGTGCTTCTACTCCATTCCTGCTGTCTCACTGTGCACACACATGTGCTCCTATGTACAGGCCATATCATTACACAGCATAACCTCTTGCCTCCTGTTTGGATTCCGTGATGCTCTTGTTCAACTTTATACACACCTGGCCCTCTTTTCCTTCTGCTAACTTAAGAATGCAGCAGGACAGCTGATTCCTGCCTCTTTTTACAAATTCAGGGCCACGGATGAATCCTGGAGCTGCAAGTCCTGGGCTCTTCATGGTTTTCCAGACTATTCCATTAGGAAAGTACATGCAGATCTGCAGAAGTTCTTTTTCTTTTCTAAGCTCAGGGGTGTGAGACCCAGAAAGCCCCAGCCTGCTCTGACAGTGAGGACCTTCCCAGTATACCCAGTGTAACCTTTATGCCCTTTAACCTTCATCCTCGTAGGCTCCCACTGAAACCCAACTGGACACGGAAGAACACAGGTTGAGGGACAGCCTCTGAAGAAGCTGCAATTCAATAGCAGAAGAAAAACACGTTTTCTTTCTGTCTCTGCCAATTTGGGCAGGAGAGAGAGAGTTGATTTCAAGGGGACCTTGGGGAAATAAGAGGAAACTGACTTTGAAGTAAATGTGGGGAGAGGCTGTGGGAGGAAGGACCACGGGCTGCAAAAGCATTTCTCAGAAGGAAGAGGTCTTGTGGCCAGGAAAATCAGGGATGGGGGAGCGGCATAGTCAGGACCACAGACTATCAGAGCCTACTAGGGGGAAGTCCCGGTTTCACTTTTCTCAAGAAGCAGTTCCCAGCACCTTCCAGCTCTGAATGACAATGAAGAGTGCCAGGGTACCAAGGAGCCAAATGCCACCTCACACACAGCAACGACCTTGGAGCTTTCCTGTGCCCAGGCACATCTCATGACTCACCCCTCCCACCTCTGCACCCTCCAACCATGGCTCCATTGTCTCGGAGATAAACACAGGCTGCTTGGGAAACTTTACAGGAAAGCACAGACTTTGCCAATTCTTTTCCCTTTATTGGAATTCAGACTGTCTAGTACAGAGAACAGCCATGCAACAGCTTCCTACAGAATTACCAGATGAATCACTTCTTCATTTTATCTTCATTTTTCTCTTATTTAAATCCAAAAGCAGTAATGCTCAAGTTGTTATTCATGGAGTGTAAGCTGGGAATTCTGAAGCCGCTGAACACACATGAGTCGGTAACAAACAAATACAAAGGGCGGTGATAGTTGGGCTGAGCTCCTCAATAGGGGTGTGAGTTAAAGAGCAAAGCCAGACAGGGCCAGGATAACCCAGAAACAGAGATCAGAGCTGCAGAAGTCGGGAGGACCCGGCCAAAGTTCAGAACTGGTGCAGATGATTCCGTGTGGGAGCATCCATGGATGCACGTGCATACATGTGTCCCCAGGCTCTCCCTCCTGGGAAAGCCTAAAGACAGCACCTCAGGAACCTTGAGCACCGGTGCCCAGCATTGCTCCCAGCCCCACCGTAGTAGCCAGACTCAGGATCTGGAGAGAAGCACTCCCTTCTAACATGGCAACAGGAGATAGAAAATATGATCAAGTGACAGCCTATAGAGAAGGAACTGCTCAAAAACAAAATGATGGGTAAGAAATATAGGGGACCTAGACACCAACAGAGAGATCTGGAAAAGCCAGAGCTGGAAAAATTAATTCACATAGATCTAAGTAATTAATTCACTCAGTGTAAGTAAATCTCCAGGAGGTAACACCCAAAGAAACAAATGATGGACCAAAGAAACGGTTGTAGGAGTAGGTTTCCCATGCAGAGGCAATTATTTCAAAGGGCCGGAAATAAAAGAGGAACCTGTAACTCTCCACTGCTGGGTATGGCTGTCCATGAAGACTTTCCTGCTCATTGTTGAATGAACCTAAGATTGGAGTAAGAGAGTAAGTCCTGTCTTGTAAGAGTAAGAGAGTCTTGTCTGTTCTGGAGAAAGCTGAGCACCCCACAGGGTGATCCAAGCCAATAGAAACTAACATGAGCCAATGACAGCATGGCCCTGTGACACAGGGCTCCTCTTGAGCTATGACGTCTTCCTCCCAAGAGCCTACAGTGCCAGACTGAGAAAACACAAATAGCCACTGAGGCACCATTGACAAATGACCTGACCCTCAAGCTGTCAAGGACAAAAGTAAACAAGGAGCTACCAGTGCTTAGGGACATCCAAGGAGACATTGTGACGACTATAGAGAATGACCATCTTCAAGGATCCACAGAATACCAGTCCTGGCTCACAGGTCCCCTGAGTAATCCCCTGTGACATTTCTGCCAAGGAGACAAACACAGACCCGTTCTTTGGGTGCCCAAAAGGCCCCGGATATCATAGGACATAATAGAACCAAAACATAACAATAGATTAAAGCAATGGAAACATGAATAAACTGGCCATATTTTGCTGGCATGCATCGAGGCTGGCCCATTTATTGTGCCGTACAGACCATACTACTACAAAATGGTGAGCCAAGTATGGTGGCTCATTCCTGTGATCCCAGACTCAAACACTGAGGCAAGACAATTGCTATGAATTGAGGCCAAAATGGGGTACAGAATGAGATACTGTCTCAAAATCAAACAAATTAAAAATGGTAATAATAAAAAGTGTATGGAATGTGGGACCTTTTGGGCTTTTTTTGTAATTTTTTTATAAATCTAAACATACTGCATAATTAGAGGTAATTTGAAAAACTCAGGAAAGTAGTATGACTCTATTGTCATTAGCAGCCAGAGTTATCTGAAGCCTTGCTCAGATCTGACTTTCTACCACCAGGATATCAAATGACAGAGCCAGGGACCAGCATGTGCCCTCTGCCATGTGTCCTTGTTGCTGATTGTAATGATGCATGGGGGGGATGCAGCTCAAGGTGACCTTCCTTGTTCATTACACTTCCTGTCCTGGGTGGGAACATTCAAGCAAATTATTTTTTTTCAAGTCAAATTAATCTCTCTGATCAAATGATCACCTACTGCTCGTGGCCCAGAGGACCCAGCAAATGACCTATTTCTCAAACAAAGACAAGCTCAGCGCTGGCTGCAGGGAAGGCAACAATGAGCTGGATAGTCCGCCCATAATGTCTCAGAAAGGGGACAAAGGAGGGCATGGCTACCCTGAGATGAGGGACTGGCTGTCTGGGCAACACTTTTCAGGGTGTTCCTGTCTGTTGGAAATGGGTGACCAGAACAAAGCAACTTTGAGCTGGGATTATCTGGGGTTGCATGACCTAGGAGGCCTGCTTCAAGATGAGGGACTAAGAGAGCTTAGCAACAAGACCTGTGGTTCTGAGGATTGCTCCCCCTTGGGGTGCTAGCCCAGAATCCTCTTACTGGGCTAAGTGAGTCCCTAAAATGGAAATAAATTTATAATGCTCCCTCTCCAAGTGCTCGGAGGAGGCTGGGGCCCATAATGAACTCATGTCTACCAGGTCAGGAGATGGCATTTCCTGCCTGAGCCAGCCTGCTGATGCCAGCTCACAATGAGCCTCCCTGTTGTCAGGTCTTGTCCTAGGATTCTGAATCTTGATATTTCAGGTTTTTTATAATCATTTTCACTCCTGTTCTTTGGTCCCTGGTATTTACTAGGAGACTCAAAGCCTCTTCTCTGCACATCTTCCTACCTTGGGCTAAGGAGGCCCTGACCTCCTACAGTGTATGTACCTTTGGGAGTCACAGCAAACTAACCCTGGACCCTGGACCTCTAGTGTGTTCCATTTACACACCTGTGCCTTAATGACACTGGAGGGTAGTGCCAGGGAGCAGGAGGGAGCAGGGCACAGAATCCATACTGTGGAGGCTCCAAACTCCTCACCGTTGGCCTTTCTCAGACTCTCCCTGTTTATCACTTTTAATTCCCTATGGGTCCAGTTTTCCCATTCCTTCCTTTTGTAGACAGAAGGGCCAGAAACCACAGGCTGATCCTTCTTTCAGACAAAAGTTCTTGAGGCGAAGGGTCACCAAGCACCTGTCTGGCGGTCTGCTCGCAGAAGAGTGTGGGGAGGTGTCCTAGTTATTAGTCCATTGCTGTGAGGTGTCACCAGGACCCAGGCAACTTATAAAGGAAGGCATTTAATTAGAGAGTTAGTCTCTGACCATCATGGTGGAGAGCATGACGGCAGGCAGGCACAGTGCTGGAGCACCCCAATCCACAGGCATCAGGCAGAGGAAGAGACAGACAGACAGAGAGGGTATAGTATTTGCTTGAAACCTTAAGCCTATCCCTAGTGACCCACCTTCTCCAAAAAAGTCATACCTCCTAATCCTTCCCACACAGTTCAACTAACTAAGGACAAAATATTCAGCTATGTGAGCACACGGGTGCCATTCTCATTCAAACTCCCACACTAGCTCAAAAGGTAATGCTAGCTAATAAGGAAGGTCGTGTTCCAGCCCTGGCACTGGTCCTAGAACACAAGGTTGGGTGAATGCTCCTGTGATGAGAGCCATCATCCCTTGAACGGGCCTCTGCACTTTGTCCGGGTTTCATTTCTGTTGCTGGAATAACAACAAAAATATCCTGACAATACGCAATCTTAAACCGCATACCCCCCCTACAACCCAGAGAAAGGCACTCATGCAACCCAGCGTCGGTAAGCTCACTCATACAGCCTATGGCAGGGAGCAGCAAGGCCATACATCCCCTTACCCTCCTCTCTCAGCGCCCTCACCCTCTTACTCTCCTGCCTGAACTTGCAGAGCTCCTCGGGATGCAATGAGTCACAGTCTGGCAGCTTAAGCAGCAGGAAGGTGTTCTCTTAGATTCAGATAAACGTATCTAAGCATCAGCAGAATGTCCTCCCTCTAGGGTCTCCAGGGAAAAGCCCTTCCTGCCTCTTCCAGCTGCAGTGGCTTCAGACATCATTATCTCATGATCCCATCACTTGCCTCTCCTTTGTCTTCTTATGTCCTCTTTCTAGTTCCTGGGTCGATGTCTTATCCTCTTCTTTTTTGGTTTTAAAGATTTATTTTTATTTTTAATTGTCACATGAGTGTGCGTGCACACGGAGGCCAGTGGTATCGGATCCCCCTGGAGCTGGAGTTACAGGTGATTGTGAGCCACTCCACATTGGTGCTGGGAATTGAACTCATATCCTCTGCAAAGCAGCACACTCTTACCCATTAGCCCATCTCTCCCAACCCTCTCCCTTTTTAAACTGCATTTAGGATGGCCTCATCTCAGGAGCCTTCAGTCACATCTGTGCCCTGGCAGTTTGATCCCAATGAACTGATAGAGATTGCAGGACCTCTGGCACTGTCCTTACACCTTTCAAAATGGCCCAATACAATATCTTTTACCTCTGTTGAACGAAGATGAAAGAGTTGCCCAGGAAAGATGATGCCAACTTGAGGACCGTAAAGGAGGACTGGGCCTCCTGGTCCACTTCGCCTTACAAGCTTAGACTGCTGCAGGCATCTGGGACTAAGGGCACTACCCAGCTCTGCTCATGGGAGCTCTCTCAGTGACTGCCATGCCAAACTCCTTGGTCTTCCAAGAATACTGGTACTCACACCCTTAAGCATTAAACTGGGTCAGCTTCCTGTGCAGACAGGAAGGGGAATTGTGAGGGGTGCGATAGCTTCAGTTTGAACAGCTGCACTGCTAACAGTCCCTCCCCATGGGGTACCAACAAGCAAAGATTGAAGGTTGCCCTGGACCTTGGAGGCAGAGATGCCTGGAGAGAAAGTCTGCCCATGTTCCATCTCCAGGAAGAGCAGGGCCTAATTTAATCCTTATGCCTTGGAAGCCGAATATGAAAGCACTGACACAAAGCTGTCCTGGGGAAAGTCTCCTTTAACAGAGAGAGCAATGCCAACGGCGGTGCCTCCTGTGATGAGCAGCTGGCCCTGCATGCCTGTGGGTGGCTGCATGAGAACCAGGCAGGATCACACGTGGGAACACAGAGCCTAGTTAACAGGCCTCTGAGTAGAGTTGGCACTGAAGAAAGGTGCCTGTGTAGAGGAACTCCGACCAGGGGGGCTGGCCCGGGGCATATGCTCAGACAGAGAGGTACGCTAGCTACAAATGGAGTTAAAACACTAGTAAGGAGGATGGAGCTGGAGCCCTCCTGCTTGGTGGTGATGCCAAGGCCACTTGTTAGACCTCACTGCATGGCCTATTTCATCAGGCCTGTCTGATAGATAGAAGTGTGGCCATGAGCTGTTAGGCAGGTAATGACATCACTATGTTCCCAGATGCCTCCTTCCTCACCTGAGCAGATCACAGGCACAGGCAGCCTCTTGGTCTCCAGGAGGGAAAGGTCAGAGGGTGAAGTTTAGCCTTTCTCAGTTCTGCGGTGTGATGAGGAGCAATCAAAGTCATTACTGGTCTATTGGGAGCATCAGACATAGTTCAAGGGTCACACTCATTCACACTCAGGATCAGAAACTGCCTATGTCCAGATATTTGTCCTGGAATTTTTCAAGAGGTTATAAAGATGCCCACTCTAGGGTTAATAGTTGGGTAACAAATTCTCAGTTAGTCTAGGACCTTAATTGACTAGAGGAGTCCTCACTAAAGAGTCTTCCTCTTCACTTTGCTTCTTCTTCCACATCCTCCTCCCTACACACACACACACACACACACACACACACACACACACACACACACTCCCAAACACCAAGAGAATATCAATTTCATCAGTCTCCCACACTGGTCTTCTCTGGATGTCTGAGTGTGCAAACACAAATGTAATGAGATTGGTTCAGAAGATGTAGGTCACCGAGATGGTGAACTAGACGGTCCTAACACTTATCTCCCGGAGACTTCAATTAAACAGCAGCTGTCACTCTGGCTGAGTTCCTAGTCAGTAAAGAATCACAGCAACCTGTGGAACCCAGCACGTTTTCAGTGACTGCATGAAAGGTATAGAAAGTGCTCTTCTGTGTTTCCTAGTGTCCCAGCCAGCACAGCTATGCACTGAATGGAAACCTTTAGGCCCCGGGGTGAAGGAGAGCAAGAAAACTAGAGCAGTTTGCACCAGCAGGACCCTTGCAGTCACTGCTAGCTTGACCCCAGTGGGTGCTGACAGTGCCGATAGATCTACCCGGAGATCACCCCACCATGTGCTCCCTGAACAAGACCACAGCGAGTGAAGTGACTCTGGTGGCCATGATTCCCCTTTGCAGGAGATAAGGAGAGCAGCAGTATTCCAGGAGCCCTTGCTTCTGCAGCAGTTGTCCACAGCTTTGACCGACATGAATATCATCTTCACACAAATCTACATGAACAGAGCTGCCCCAATCTTTGCCTCCCTGGACTTGGAGATTCCCATTCCAGAGTACATTCACCTCTGTACCTTCACACCCACCTATAGCAAAAGTCCTTCCTGTGAAAAATTTGGCCTCTGAAGTCAGACTTGAGTGTAGCTTCTAGCTCAAGGAAATCAAGAATGCATGGACAAAGTGAGAGCCTTAACAAAAGAAGGTACAAATGATAAGAAGAACACAATAGAAATCTTAGAACTAAAAACTACAATGACTGAGATGAAAAGTTCAACAGACAAAGAGAGAGAGAGAGAGCCCTGCAAGAGCTGGGTAAAAATGCAAGAGAGCTCCAACTGCTGCCTGAATATGCAAAAGAAAAATCTGAATCTGAAAGACAGATAATTTCAAATCAGAAACTTGTCAAGGCATAAAAAGACATTGACAGAGGAGTCCAGAAAGTCTCTAAGACTTATGGGCCACCATTGAGACAAATAATATACACATTATGTGACTCCCGAAAGGAGACACAAAAGAGAAAGCTGGCTCAGTCATCAGAGTGCCTGCTGTTCAAGCATAAAAACCCGAGTTTGGACTTCAAGAAGCCACATAAAAAATTGGGCATGGCAGCAGGCATCAGAAGTCTACACACTAAGAAGTCAGAGGATCCCTGCAGCTCACTGGGTGGGCAGTCTACCTGAACCAGTATACTTAAGGATCAGTGAGAGCCCTGTCTCAAAACAAGTAAGGAAGGGGGCTAGAAAGGTGACCCGGTGGTGAAGGCTCTGGCGACTATTCCAGAGAACATGACTTCAGTCCTCAGAAGTCACATGGTGGCCTACAGCCATCTGTAACTCCAGTTCCAGGGGATCAAATGTCCTCTTCTGACCTCTCTGGGCATTGTATGTCTGTGATGTGCAGACATACAAGCAAGCAAAATACACACACA
>JAQHUG010000145.1:5370492-5380926 GCA_028555095.1 Dicrostonyx torquatus | reverse complement strand
GGAACCTAGTCTATATGGATGCTCACCTTCTTAGGCCGGGATGGAAGGGGGAGGGCCTTGGGCTTCCTACAGGGAAGGGTATCCTGCCCCCTCTTAAGGGAGGAGGGCTAGTGGGGGAGTGGGAGGGCCTGGGACTAGGGGAGGAAGTGTAAATTTTTCTTTTAACAATAAAGAAAAAATGTAAAAAGAAAAAGAAATGAAAAAAGATTTTTCTTTCCTTGCTCTCATATTTGTCCTTCCTCCATCTCCACTATCCCATTCCCTCAAGTTCTCCTCAACCCTCCCCTTCTCCCCTCCTCTTCCCCTTCTCTCTTTCCTTCTAACCTCATCCCATGCTCCCAGTTTTTCTCAGGCTATCTTTTCTGTTTCCAATTCCAGATGGGTCTATATATATATATATTTTGGTTCACCTTATTACTTAGCTTCTCTGGGGCCATGAACTGTAGGCCATATATATATATTCGACAATTTTTTTTCTTTTTCTTTCTCTCTCATATATTACATGCCTACCCTTCCTCCTCTCTTTTCTTCTCATCTCTCCTATCCCTGAGATCCACTCCCATTCAGTCTCTGCTTAGAGAAAAGCAGGCCTTCCATGTATACCAACCAAGCAAGACACAATATGATACAAAAATACCAGGCATATACTATCATATCAAGTCTGGACACGGAAACCTAGTAGGAAAAAAACAGTACCCAAGGAGGCAAAAGAGTAAGAGATTATCCCTGCTATGCTACCAATATTAGGATTCCAGAAGTTCAACAACCAAATGAAGCATAATATATATGTAGAGAATCTGGGTGATACCCCTACAGGCTCCCTGATTTCTGTGAACCCTCTGATTCCTGGTCATGGTGTTCCTGTCTCACCTGGTTCCTCCAATCTTTCCTACCCTTCTCTGCAGGACTCCTCAGGTTCTGATTAATGTTTGGCTGTAGGACTCTCCATCAGTTGCTGAATGAAGTCTTTATGGTCTCTTGATAATGATTCTGCTAGGCTCCAGTCTCAAAAAGCCTGCAGGCAGGATGAACTGTGGGTCAAAGGTTTTGTGCCTGAGTTGGTATCTCAATTCCTTAACTTGAAGCATTTACTGGTTATACAAGATGGTTAGTTCAGTCTCCATGTTCTCCAGTACTAGGTGTCTTTGCTAGGGTTATTCTGGTAGATTCTATGGAGTTTCCATTGCACTATGTTTCCATGTCAACCATTAAATATCCCTCAATTCCAGTCTTTTCACCCAGGTGATCTGAAAATTTTCTTCTATTCTTATCCCCTTCCATGGGAGATCCTTGTGTCCTCTCTTAATGTCTCTTCATTATACAGCATTATAAATCTGAAGATCATAACATGATTATTTTTTTTATTTTACAGCTAATATTCCATTAAACGTGAGTGACTATATTGCATTTGTCTTTGTGGATCTGGATTATTACACTCAGAATAATTTTTTTCAATTTCATGCATTTGTCTGAAAGCATCATGAAACATTTTTAATCATTGTGTCAATGCACCACATTTGTTAATCCATTTTTTTCATTGGAGGGTATTTAAGTTGGTTCCAGGTTATGGCTACTACAAATAAAGGTTCTACAAACATAGTTGAGCAAGTGTCCATGGGTATATGTCCAAGAGTGGAATAGCTGGGTTTTGAGGTAAATCAATTCTCAATTTTCTGAAAAACTGCCATATTGGTTTCCAAAGTGGTTGTAGTAGTTTACATTCCCACAAACATCGGAGGACTGGTCCTCTTGCTCCATATCTTTGCCACTATGAGCTGTGATTTGCATTTTTTATCTTAGCCATTCTAACTTGTATAAGATGGGATATCAAAGTTGTTTTAATTTTCACTTCCCCAATGGCTAAAGATATTGAAATTTTTTTGTTTCTCAGCCATTTTGGTTTGTTCTTTTGAGAATTCTCTATTAAGATCTATACCACATATTTTATTGGATTATTTAGTTTGCTGTTATCTAGTTTCCTGAGTTCTTTACATATTTTGGATATTAGCTCTGGCAGATGACTTGGTGAAGATAGTTTCCTATTCTGTTGACCAACATTTTGTGCTATTGATAATGCCTTATGTTTTTCATAAAGTCTTCAATTTAATGAGGTCCTATTTAGTAATTGTTGATGTTAGTGCCTGTGCTATTTGTGTTCTTTCAAGAATTTGTCTTCTGTGTCAATGCATACAAGGTTATGTCCTACGTTCTATTCTTTGTGGTTCAGTGTATCTGGTTTTTGTTGAGATCTTTGATCCATTCCAATTTGACTTTAGTGCAGGATAATAGATATAGATCTATTTGTATTTCCCTATCTCTCTACAAACAGTTAGACCAGCATCATTTTTGAAGATACTTTTACTTTTTTGTAAAATTTTGACTTCTTTGTCATAAAGCAGGTGCCCTTAAGTTTGTGGATTTGAATCTGAGTCATGAATTTGATTCCATTTACCACCCTGCTTGTTTTTATGTCATTACCATCTAGTTTTTGTTACTAAAGCTCTGTAGCAGAGTTTTTAGTCAGGAATAAGGCTATCCCCAGAAGTTCTTTTATTGTATAGGATTGTTTTAGTCATCCTAATATTTTTGTTTCTCCTTATGACGAAGAATATTGGTGTTAATTAAAGTTTTTATTCTCATGAAAAATCACTTTGACCATGGCAACTATTATAAATGAAAACATTGAATTTGGGTGGCTTGCTTACAGTTTCAGAGGTTCTGTCTGTTGTTATGGTGAAGAGAATGGTGGCATGTAGACATACATGGTGCTGAAGAAAGAGCTGAGAGTATTATATCTTGCTGACAACAGACAGTGAACTGAGACACTGGGTAGTATCTTGAGCATAGAAAGCCTTAAAGCTCACCCCCACAGTGACATATTTCCTTGGGCAAGGCTATAATCACTTGAAAAAGTCACACCTTCTAACAGTACCATTCCTTAAGCTCTTATGGAAGCTAATTAGCCCAAATTCCCACATTCCACTCTCTGGTCCACATAATCTTTTAACAATATCATAATGCAAAATTCATTTAGTCCAACTTCAAAAGTCCCTATAGTCTATCACAGTCTCAACAGTACTTGAAATTCCGAAGTTCAAAGTATAATCTGAGATTCATACAGTATCTTAATTATAATTCCCTATAAAATCAAAATCAAAAAAGTATCATATATTTTACAGTACCATTCTAAAACGCAGGGAAGGAAGCATAGTGAGGAAATACTTGACCAAAGAAAGACTGAAAACCAGCTGGGCAAACTCCAAACTCTCTATCTCCATGTTAGATGTCAAATGTGCAGCTTTGTTGACTTCAATATACTTCTTTCTCTTGAGCTGGTTCCAGCTCCTGTTAGAAGATTTCCTTGGCAGTTATCCCATAACGTTGACATCTCTAACCTCTTACATCTTGGGGTCTGAATGGCAATCCAGGCTTCAGCTTCAGTACTTCACACAATGGTCTGTCTAGATCACCATGCAGAGACACTCCTGACATATGCATTGACGTAGAGGCTTTCCTTAGATTTGTGGGAAAATGTCAAAGTCTTAAGTCTTCTATACTTAACTCCAAAATCATCACATGAAAAGATGCCAAGTTCTTCCACTTGTTGGGTAAAGAGATAGCCTCCTTGTTCAGTTACATTTTTAGCAGCTTTCTGTCTTTCACTGACTAAGCTTGGCTGTCCTAAAACTTGTTCTTCAGAGCAGGCTGGCATCAAACTCAGATATCTGCCAACCTTGGCCTTCTTTGTACTAGAATAAAGGATGTGGTTCCTCACACCCAGTTCTAAATTCTTCTTTATTATAAACATAGATGGCTGGGATTGTGTCCTGAGGTCACCATTCCCTTTACTTCATTTTTTTATCTGTTTATTTTCTTTAACACAGTATTATTGCTCCATTCCACTTCTTGGTGTTCTTTTTCTTTTCAAAATTTATAATTTTGTAATTTACACTGTTTATCATGATTTTTATCAGGAAACTTTATTACAGTTATCACTAATAACTACATTACAATGTTGTGTTTTGAGATTTTTGTGGCTGTTTTGAGCTTTCCTCTGCCAATAGAATTAATCTTAAACTCTTCTCTTTAGCCTGAAATAGTCATTGGACAAGGGTTAAAATCAACTCCATTCTTTACAAAAATACACAAGACCATTCTCTAGGCCATAAACTACCACTACTACCCTATGAAAACTCTTAATCCCAACAGTTCATCAAATCACACTACTGCAAATTCAGCACCACTGTCCTCTTTGATCTTATTAGTATGGCCTATTAAGCAGTGCTTAAAGCACTCAACTTTTTTCCTAAGCCAACCTCCCAAAGCCCATATTACTCAGAACAAAAACATGACCAAACCTATCACAACAATATCCCAGTCCTTGGTATCAAATTTTGTCTTAGGGTTTTTATTGCTATGAAGAGACATTATGACAAAGATAACTTTTCTTTTAATATATGGAGTTTTATTGAGAATGGGAGGAGGAGGGGTAAGGGACAGGAGAAATGAGAGTGAAAGAGAGCATAGAGCATGGGAAATGAGAGAGACAGAGAAGGAGTGAAGACAGAAAGAAAAATACAAAGGTGCATACAGACTTAGATTAGAGACAGAGAGAGATAAAGAGAGGCAGAGAGAGAAAAGAGAGAGAGAGAGAGACAAAAGAATAAAAGAAAGAACAGGAAGGAATTCTAATTTTTAAAGGAATGAGCATGCAAAGCAGGCCGGGGTACTGCTTGTCTACCAGGGCACCAATGGGTGCAGCTTATGGCTAGGTATGCCTGGATGCTAACATTCCTTACACTGTTTTTTCTTTTTTATTAAGAAGATGATGAGTTTGCAATGGCAGGTTAGGGAAATGAGAGTGCTGAAAATAGTAATTTCTATAAAGGAAAATATTTAATTAAGTTTGCTTGCTTAGAGATTCAGAGGTTCTGTCCATTGTCCTTATTGTGCCAAAGGTAGTGGCATGTAGGCAGACATGTTGGTGGGGAAGTACCTGAGAATCCTGTATCTTACAGGCAGCAGGATTAAGCCTATTTTGAGAACAGGAAACCTTAAAGACCACACACACTGTGATACATTCCTCCAACAAGGCACACCTCATAACAGTTCCACTCCCTATAAACATATGAAAGCCAATTCCATTCATACTACCACATTATTTTTCTTTCAAGGTCTGTAAATAATTTTGCTGGGATTTTGATGTGGATTGCATTGAATCTGCAGATGGTTTTAGTAAGATACTCATTTTTACGAAGTTAATTCTACTGATCCATCAGTATGTCAGTTCTTCGCATCTTCTGATATCTTCTTCAATTCCCTTCATCTAAAACTTGAAGTTTTTATTGTGTAGGTATTTCATTTGCTTGGCTAGAGTTACAACCAAGATTTTTTATATTATTTTTGGCTTTTGTGAAGGGTGCTATTTCACTGGTTTCTTTCTCACTCCCTTTGTCATTTGTACATAAAATATTGATTATGAAGGAAAGTCTTGTTGAAATGATCTCGCGTAAAATTTGCAAGTATTTTATTGAATAATTACATCAATGTTCAAGAGGTAATTTGGATAAATTGGTCTATAATTCTCTTTCTTTGATACCTTTTTGTAGTTTGGGAATAAAGGTGATTGTGACCTCATTAAGTGAATTTGGCAGTGTTCCTACTGTTCCTATATTGTGGAATACTTTGAAGAGTATTGATATTAGTCTTTTGAATGGCTGGCAGAATTCTATGCTAAAACTATCTTTGCCCTAGACTTTATTTAGGAAACCTTAAATGACTGATTCTATTTCTTTAGGGATTTTGAATCTGTTTAAATTATTTATATGACCTTGATTTACTTTTGATAAGGGATATATATCTATGAAGCTGCACATTATTTTTTTCTAGGTTTTCCAATTTTTGGTGTACATGTGTTGGAAGTATGACCTATTGTTTCCTTGATTTTTTTGGTGCCTGTTGCTATATCCTCTTTTGTTTCTGATTTTGTTAATTTGAATATTCTCTTTCTATGTTTAGTTAGTATCAATAAGGGTTTGTCTATCTTCTTGATTCGCTCAAGAAACAACTCTTTTTTCATTTGTTTTTTTTGTACTAATTTCTTTCTTGCTATTCTGATTTCAATACTCAGTTAATTTCCTGCTATTAGTCTTTTTGCTTCTATTTTGATTTTTAGATCTTGAACAAATGTTTGTTTTTTTCTTGCAATTCTTGGCATTCTTTAAAAGATTTATTGATTTTCTCCATTTTTGTTTGTATTTTTTGCTATTGTTTTGAGACAGGGTTTCTCTGTAGCTTTGGAGCCTGTCTTGGAACTAGCTCTTGTAGACAAGGCTGGCATCAAACTCACAGAGATCTGCCTGCCTCTGTCTCCCGAGTGCTGGGATTAAAGACATGCACCACCACCACCCAGCTTTTTTTTTTTTTTGCTATTTTTTAAAGGGATGTTTTCATGTTCTTATTAAGGACCTCTATCATCTTCATAATGTTTGTTTTAAGCTTATTTTCTCATGCTTCAGCTGTATTGGAATATTCATCTTACTGAGGTAGGGTAGGTGGGCTATGGTTGTTTCATATTGCCTTTTATTTTGATGATTATGTTATTATACTCTCTTTAGACATCTGTATTTGTGATGTTTAAAAGTCTAGGTGTTGATTTCTGAATTTTTCTTTGTTGGATGAGTGTTTTCCCCCTTTGTTTTCCTTTCCTTTTTGTTTTCTGATCTTTGTGAGCTGGACATCTGGCAGCCTGTGTGACCTCTGATTAACTACAGATCTGTCCAGAGCTGAACTTCTGGCCACTAGCTTGGCCTTAGTTGCAGCATGCAGTCCCTGTTCTTCTGACTGGTGTGGCCTACACCTATTCTTCTGATTGGTGTGGTTTGTTCTTAAGCAGCAAAAGTCTGCCTGAGATGTGGGTAGTGGTTGGCTCATGGGTTGGTGGAGAGGTCTGGGGAGGATACTGGGATGGTTTTTGAGAATTGGTACTAAAGAGAAGGGCATTTAATCTGGCAGGAAAATCTCTCTTGTTCTGACTGTAATGGTCTGCACTGAAGCAGAATGTCTTTTCATCTGACTGCTGTGGACTGTCCTCGAGAACCCAATATTATTTTAATTCACTAGCATAAACAAAGTTCATATAATCTGTCAGATATATCTGCTATACTGCGCTAAAATCAAACTTCACTCTATGCCTACAATCAACATTGTAATCCACCTTTAGTCTGTAAACTTTTCACAGTTTAAGAAACTTTTCACAGTTTAAGAAACTGCCCAAGATTCAAAGAAGTAGATACTAAGGCAGGGATGGGAGCAGAAAAAAACATAGAGATCAATAAAAATTAAGAAAAGTAGATACTACATAACATAGAACAACAAAATATGTAATTAATCACAAGTAGATTATATGTGTGTTTATATATACATATATGTGTGTGTATATCCCCAAATAAATTAAATATAAATTATATATAAATATAATATATATAAATAAAATAAATTAAAATGTGATATATGTTTAGTTTGATATAATCAGAAATCTCCAAGATAAAGTGCAAAAGAAAGCTGAGCGGTGGTGTTGCACACCTTTGATCCCAGCACTCAGGAGGCAGAGGCAGGCATTCTTTGTGAGTTCAAGGCCAGTCTGGTCTAAAGAGCTAATTCCAGAACAGGCTCCAAAGCTACAGAGAAATCCTGTCTCAAATAAATAAATAAATAAATAAAAATAAAGTGTAAAAGAAGATTTATAGCTCAACATTCTAAACTGGAAGAATGTAGAAGTGGGTTGGCCTCTGGATGACCCCAGGTAAGCCTTGTTTCCTGGGATATGTGTGCCTCTGTAATACATTCAAATTGAGTTGACTAGAATGTCCAACAGAATATAAATGAAGTAAGATTTGTTTTTATAGATAATATTGTAAAAATCATACCTTCTGGCTTAAATTCTGATTTCACAGTCTGAATAAAGCCTTTGAACATGTCATTCTTAAGTATAACTCAAGAACATAGAGAGAAATTGAGTGTCACTCCTTAATTTTCACTTAAAATTTGCCATTCATCACATATATCACTGCCTACTCTTCCATCCTTCATTTCAAAATGTGTATGAACTATTTTAGGTTCACTTTGTAAGATTATAAGTTTATAGTCCCAAGAAGTATTTGTTTATAACATGACAAAAAATTTTAAGCTGGAACCACCTAGTTAAATTTCTAATTAATTTCTTTGAAAATTGCAAAAATAAGGATATCACTTAACAATTAAATTAATACTTAATTTAAAAAATGGTGTAGCACGAGTATGTATGTAATAAGTTATAGCATAATATCATTCTTATATCTACTTTCAAAGTATGTTTTAATAAAATAATCTATGATTTGGAAAGTGGAAATTGTCTTAAGAATTTAAAAATTGTATGTAACATATAGTCTAGCAAATCCATTTAGTCTTATCTATGTGATATATTTGTAACTAAAATAGAGTAAATTAGGCATCAAAAAATGAAATGCTTTATGACAATGAAATAATTCATAAAGAAATATAATTCCTATCAGAGAAAATAAACATGGTGTCATTAAATAATTTTCCTCACCTAAGCAAGATACAAAATGAAATAGTTAATATCAGAAAATGAATAACTGGCTTTTGGCAATTCTACCTAAGATTAATGAAAGAAAAGAAAAATTAATAACTTAAGAGAACAGAGGGGGTGAGGACAAAATAATACCACTAGAGACTCAAATAATTTTTGGATTTCTCAGAAAGAGATAAAGAATTAAACCTGGTCTACAAGAGCTAGTTCCAGGACAGGCTCCAAAGCCACAGAGAAACCCTGTCTCGAAAAACCAAAAAAAAAAATAAATAAATAAATAAAAGAATTAAACATTGGGAATATATTGACAGATGTTTCTTGCAACATCTGTCGATTCAGTTTCTTTGTGTCACATAGCTATGGGGATGCTGGTTTTATGTTAATCTCTTAATCAGTGTAGATATGCTGTGCACTTTTTAAGTTATACAACCACTCACTATTGAGTGAAATAGGCACATTGTATATTCCCTCTTAAATGCTATTGCCATTATGCAAGAATAACAGAATTCTGCAGACCTACATATGGTAGGTCAGACATTTGATATGACCTGTTCATGTGAAAAATAAAACACAGCCTACACAAACTGAGACACTCCATGTATAACATGGGATATCATTGATAATGAGTAATGCATTGCCATTCTCATATATAGAACCATTCATTAATTGAAATTTCATTATGCCTGAAAGACTGTCCCATATCATAAATTCATTTATGAAACACTAGTAAGACCCTGCTGTATAAAACATGTTTTAACAACATTATAAATTTTAAAATTCTGTTTCTGTAGCATTAATTTTCCATGTAAATAATATGCACTGGATATGGTGTATGGGTGTGGGCAAACAAGATACAGGGACTCCTTCACAGTTTTCAAGCAAGAAAATACTTTGGGAAAAATGCACACTTTAAAAGACAGAGCAAAAATCCAATTTCAGACAATTTAGGTTATTTTCTGATTGCAGATAAATTATGTTATTTTTTGGTTGTAGATGCCACAGTTTCTGGCTTGCACATGGATCACTCAATCTGACAAAACCTTTTGGGCATATAAGGTTATCTAAGAAATTTATATAGGAATTGAATGTCACACCTACCAAGCCATGAAAAATGTGTCCTTAATGATCCTAATGTTTTTGTTTGTTTTGACTGCTTTTGTTCTCCTTGTTTGTTTGAGTTGGTTGGTTGGTTTTAAGTGAATGATTTGGTTCAACTCAAGAGTTTCTGAGAGAACATTTATATTGTGATTTTTATGTGCTTATTGTGTTTTAATCCTGTAGATCCATGATAAAATGTGTCATTTTAAAGCAATAAGTAGTTTACTAACTTCACAAATCAGTAAGCTGTAAGAGAGCTACTAAGAAGTCAGAAAAAAACTGTGTAAGCTTGAACCACCAAAGCTTAGTAAAATATCACCCAAAAACTTTTCTACAGGAAGCACCTAAGCAAATGGAGTATTGACATAAATTTACTTATCTTTATATTTTTAAATTATAATACTACAAAATGTAGGTGATGATTAGATTTTCCTGTCTACCACATAGTGGTCAAAGTCACTATTTTACTACTGCTCAATATTTTTCACAAGGTACCTTTGGGCACTTCAGCAAAATTCTTTTTATAGCTGAGAAATGAAGTAGCCCTCCCCTTGAAAGCTCATGTGTTGAAGGAATAGTAGGTATATAATTTGATGACAGTTATTGCAAGTCATAACATGTTTAAAACATTGACTCAGGAGTACGTCACTTGTGATGTACCATTAAGTTCAACATATTGTACAAGGTCTATGTGTTTCTTCATCTTTGATTCTGGGAATTTAGAAAGTAGACATCATATGCATGGT